>JBBPPB010000227.1:0-17662 GCA_038091755.1 Leccinum pallidistipes | reverse complement strand
CCCGCGCCGTGAGAGCGGTCGTCGACTTCATTTATCTGTCATCCCTGCAGTGTCACACGGCCCAAACCCTGCATGTTCTACAGTCAGCGCTTGACGAGTTCCACAATTGCAAGGACATCTTTATCGAGCTGGAGGACGGCAAGCA
The DNA here is from genome assembly GCA_038091755.1 of Leccinum pallidistipes. Classification (NCBI taxonomy): domain Eukaryota; kingdom Fungi; phylum Basidiomycota; class Agaricomycetes; order Boletales; family Boletaceae; genus Leccinum; species Leccinum pallidistipes. The sequence continues at coordinate 17,517 of JBBPPB010000227.1, read as the reverse complement.
GATCACTTCAATATCCACAAGATCCACTTGATGCAACACTACATACAACTGATCTATAGGTTAGGTTCTGCGGACGGTTTCAACACTGAGGTGCCTGAGCGACTCCACATTGATTACGCCAAAGAGGCTTACCGGGCTTCAAACAAAAAAGATTTTGTGGTGCAGATGACCATTTGGCTGCGTCGTCAAGAGGCGGTCGATCGGCATACGGTGTACCTTGAATGGTGCAAAGGCGGTCACAGAGATGAGGGTGAGGAGGAAGACGGCGGAGAGATGGAGGACATTGATGAGAGGGTGAGAGGTGACCTTGGGAACGCGGTGGACGGAGCTGCCGTGGAGAGCGTGAGGGAGAACTTGTGGGCGAAGATGAACTTGAGCTGGTGGGAAGAAGTGACTCAGCCATTTCGAAGGCTGCACCTTACCATGCGCCACACTTGCGCAACATCCCTGCAGCAACGATAATCCGCGTATGAACGCACCAAGGTGATAAAGAAGTTATACAACTCCTTTGTGCACAGCCGAGGGGATATAGGTTTGTGGAGAACCTTCCAAGAGGAACAAAGGGATAGTCTCTAGTAGGAAACTTACTAGGGATATTGAGTAGCTTGCTATGAAAGTAACTTGAGAGAGTTTGAATAAAAGCTATGAGTGTAAGGAAGAACTTGTGTGAGAACGAGTTTTGAAACTGTTAGATTGAAGGGGCATCTAGGTCCCTCTTATATACTATATGACTGTTTGTACATGTTATGGTATATAGAATGTAATGGAATATTATGTAAGAGTTCTAGCCAATAGCATAAAGAAATCTTATCATGATATATAAGCAATGAGTCATTCTGAGTCATGCTTTGTAAGATATATGAGTCATGATCAGTAAGCTGATCAGTAAGCAAGATAAGTATGAGTAATACTAATGAGTCATCATAGAAAATGAAAGAATAGTCTAGAAGTAAGTTCTAGACCGATGACATAAACAATCAAGTAACCAAATGAATATGATTGTTTCAACAGGTGAGGATGATTGTGAATGATGAAAGACTACACCATTGGAAAGTAAAGGTCTCATATGCAGGTATCACACCACCAAGGAGTGGACTACGTTCACCACACATCATCTGTTGAGCAGCGGATGCCAGTACCTGCATGGAGTCTCAATGAACAACAAGATATCAGGTGGTATATGGAAAGACTTACTCCGAGTGTAATTTCCATGTCCCGCAGAACTTCCCAATCCATGGTGGATAACTTGTACTTGGCAAGATCCCCATTTTGAGGCGCAGCTGGTGATAGTCGACAGCCTAGGAATGATTTCAGTTTTGTTTCGGAAGTCTATTGCGTATTACATACCTACCGTAATCCATGGAGACGATTTATCATGATATATGTGGAGTCCCAACGAGTCCTCACATCTAGAAGCAATTCGCGATTCAGAAGTTGCGTGGGCTTGCCATCTCGATCTGTGAAGACTTCCCCCTTGTTACCATTTTCTATCGTTTGGGAAAAACTGTCACGACGTTGACCTGACACACAAATGGCAGCCACAAATTGTGTCCCTGCCAAGGCCCAGAGGGTCGCCATGCACTGCCTCAACATATTTAGCTTTGTTTATGACATTCCCATTCAAGTCATTGCCCCACGTAGATGGAACATTCCTGAAATCCGTGTTGGTATACTTGTTGATGGTGTGCTGGACACAAAGGTTGATAATATGAGGAAAGCATTGGATACAATGTTCTTGAGCATCGTACACAAACTCCTGTTCGTCCCTCAAGAGTTCGGAAAGGGTTCGTAACGCGGAGTCGTTGTTAGACACATTATCCATTGTAAAATAGACGATCTAGATAATTTTGAGTAGCCTATTCAATTCAGGAATTGAGATAATCCTACCTTTCCGACAGGAATTGCTGTGTTGCCGAGGATATCAAGAAGAACTTTTCCAAGATGTTGTCCTGAGTGCTCGCCAAGAACGTGACAGAAAGCGATCAGCGCAGTCTTGACTCCTGAGGGAGAGGGAGCCAGTCTGCTCATCCCAGGCAATCCAGTGTGCTGTCATAGCCAGGTAGGAGGTCATATTCAAGTTGTTCGAGGACCACATGTCCATGGTGAACGAGATCTTGCCAGCGGATCGCTGGAATATCCCATGAGATTGATTTGCTGAGGACTGGTCAACGACGCACCTTAAGCTCCGCTTTGATTGTGTCAAAACTCTTTCGCCAAGCAGCCAGAACGAGCTCACACATCTTGGTATGATGGGGGAGATCTATGTCATGGATATCTCGGCAGAGAATAAGGAGGAGTTGACGAAACTCTGGACACTCGATTACATTAATTGACTGGTGAATAAGGGTGATCATCAGATTTGTTAGACTATACTTATTACTACAAGAATGAGCGATACTTACTTCATCATACGAGATGATGAAGTTCACTAAGTAATCCTGCAAAACCGCGAGGGAGAATTCAGGTAGATTGGTACCAAAGTCAGCATTGGGGCGTGGGCCATTGCCTATCGGCACAATGTCACCCGGTTGAAGTGGCGGCGGTGGCGGAAGGTTGTTGATAGTGATCCCCGGCTTGGACAGGGCAAGCCTCAAGGAATTGTATGAATGACCGACGGAAAAAGTGGCTTTGAGAAGTTTTGACTGAACCTTCCAATGATGCTTTTTGAGCATCTCAAGATATTCAAGGGCGTGCCACACTTCTAAGTGGTGTCAAAGCGGGTTGTTGGCTGTTTTGGGACTGAATATACCCTCGAGCGCCATTGGTTTGCCGTGCTGAGCAGCCTATGCGATAAGCTTTCTATGATTATTATTATTCCCGAGTCAGTGCATGAAACGTGCACTGAAGACTAGGAACTTACTCGCACAGTAGACAGAGAGTCCGCTCTTGCTCCTTCCTGAAGAAATGGTGTATGTCATGCGCGATGGTCCGGCGGGACCTTCTTTCCGACTGAGATTGAGGTGTAGCCAATGGATCACCTGGCTCAGTTTGAACCATTGTATAGACAACAATCCGACTGGTGGTGTAGTCGGACAGTGATCAGGGGTTCACCTTGCGAAAGGCTCGACCCTAAAGGGGCCAGTGAGTTCGGGGGTCTTCCTAGACGCGGGGAACAGCGTTGAACAAGGGTCCGAGGGTAGTCCGGAGGTGTCGAGGACAGTCCGGTCATGGTCCGGTAAGGAGGACAAGTAGTCCGGAGCGTCAGCGGTGCGATAGACGGTGAGGAGGAGCTCCGTAGTGAACTATGAGGCGGAAGACGACGACTCGAAGATAGATGGTAAAATGGTAGATCGCGGAAACTGTATTCCAAAACTAGGAACAAGTCTTTTATAGTCTCCGGGCATTCCTGGGACTGTGTAGCTACATTCTAAGTAGATGTAGCGAACCCAAAACAAAACAAAACAAAACAAAACAAAAGGAGAAATGTGTCTAAGGTAAAAAATGGAGTCTCTGGTCTGCAATGAGCACAGACCGGTCTAAGTATGGGAGTCTGGGTGTACAGGAGTAACCGGAGTAGAAAGAAACAGGTCCGGACTGTGAAAGGCAGGTCTGGAGATAAGTAAGGAGGAGGGGGAGACTATCTGAAAAGCATGAAAAATGCCCGATATCCAAACAGAGACCTACAGGGCTCTACACCGTATTGACAGTCGAGGTGATTGGAGTGTTCATGGTGTGGGCACGTGTCGCTGCTGGGTCATTTGAAACCCCAGGAGGTGAATCAGAGTCGGAGACGCCGGAATGGTCATCAATGTTAAATAACACTCCCTCGTCGCGACAATTAGGACAAACAGTGATGGAGGCTGGTTCATTGTGCTGAGAGTGGTCCTGAAGACCTTGCCTCCGAGCTGCGCCAACCATAGGTGACTGCTGTTGGATGAATGGGTGAAGGGCTCTATTTGGGGTGAAAATCAGTTGAGGAATATTATTATTATTATAGGACAGAAAGAGAAAACATGAGGCCAGTACGTTACGGCTAGTGGGGCACCCGGCAACCTGAGTTATTTTGCCTGCTGGACTTGAGAATATGCATGACTCATCAACTTGAAGGATCTTGCGGTGAATACCAGCATGTATGTACACATGACCAATTCGAAGTGGTGTTATTCGCATAGGCCCAACATTGAACTTATTGTACCAGCACAACTAGTCACCGTAAGTATCTATCTCGAATCTCGATTGAGTGTGATGCACCGTGTGATTGGCTAAGCGATGGTAAACATTCTGCGACAACATTACTCAATGAAATCAATGAAATACCTGAAAGATTGATCAGAAACTTGCGAATATGGTAAGGCATAGTACATACTAACTCATGAGTGACCTCATTAGTAGTGAAGCCTCATTCAGCCAATGTTGTCCCGGCAGCGTTGTAAGAAGGGATCCTGAGAATGCAGGCCGCCTCATGGTGGAGTGTTGGATCTCACGAGCCATGATCAATATTGATTCTTCCATCATCCACACGTAATAGTCCGCAGATAATGTTGCACCACATGTGAGCAGTGACCTTGGCACATACTGATTGACCACACACCATATCACGGTCCCTGAAGCCCAGGAATCTTGTGGAATCACAGCAAGTATCCTCCTCGAGGAGTCCTCGACAAATCGTTTCTGTGCGAGTGTTTGGTAAGCCAATCGCCTTCACCTTTGCTGGCGAAGCAGTGAATGTCAGTGATGCCTAACGACTCAGATCAGAACTTTGACCTCGACAAATCTTTTCTGTGCGAGTGTTTGGTAAGCCAATCGCCTTCACCTTTGCTGGCGAAGCAGTGAATGTCAGTGATGCCTAACGACTCAGATCAAAACTTTGAGATATTGGATAGGAGAATGAACCACCTTTGACAACGACAAACATTCAGGAGTCATTGGAAAGGAGGGATCGTTCAACGTTTGGGACCTCGTCTGAGTGCCTGAGACTGTGTTATGCTTCGGGCGAGCAAGTCCAAACTAGGCTTGAATCAAGTCACATTGAAGGTTCTTGTTCTGCATGTGTCATTACTTACAGGGACAATAGACAATACCGGACAGCTGGGAAATTCTGCTCAGCGAGTTTCAGGAATCATGATTGGGAATTTAGAAGTCTTAATGCTATTCGCTGCTGACCAGCACCCAGAATAGCCTTGAACTCACTGTTTGAACTCCGTCACTGAGGCAACCGTCAGGCCACCCCCTCCCAAATTGCTGCAAGCCTCCAGCCTCCAGTGTTATGATTCTCGAAGGACCCCCATCTCTTTTCCTCTTCCCTTACCCTTTTCTTCGTCAACTCATCCCCTTTGTGTTGTATACTTAGTCATCCGCAGCTTCTTTGTTGTACTTACTGCGGATTACCTACACATTCCATCCCATTCTTTGTCGTTCTATGACACCACTTTTCTAACCAATCATTGTTGCTTATCTACTTCATCTTTCCTCTATTTAAAATATCGCTCAACCGATGTACTTCTTTTTCTTAACCTTGACCTCCTCGAGTATCCTAGATACGTCTTGGAATATAACCCTTGTTCCCTTGAAACCTCTGTGTGACTTCGTCCTGCACTTGAAAGGACGCTTCGACCTCAAAGACATTGTCTTGTCTCTTGAAGTCGTCTTGAACCCTTTGAACCATAAGTCTTTGACCCCTCAACCTTCGAAGAACCTCATTGCCTTGATTCCTAGACCCTCAAGGCTCCCTTGTCCTCCTCATCTCTCATCTAAGACCTTCCTTCTCGAGGCTACCCTTGTTCCTACCAGGACCAAGCATAACATCCAGCTGCTTTCTATTGTAATCAAAGGACTGCATAAATCGTTTGGCAGAATTGACTAATACTCACCTCATTTGACGCTCAACTTTCAAGAGCCCAGGTCCCAGGACAGAGTACGGTGCCGGCGGTTAGTGACCACAATGACTCTCGAGTCTTGACCTAGGTCCTAAAATCGATGACTTATCAGTAAAACTTGTCAGGAATATACTGACCTCTACCAATATATTTAAAGAGATCAACATTGTTCGTGTTGATGGCAGGTATAGACTCGGTGAGAAAGTGGGGTCGGGATTGTCAGGTAAGTAAACACAGCGGTGAACTAGAGATGAGTCATCAATTCAATCCAGCTACCATCCAACGGGGTCACGACATCATAATGGGCCAAGTCATTGCCATTAAACTCGAGCCCATCACCAACAAACCGACTTCTTCCTTGCAGCACAGTGAGCATTTGGTCCTCACTCATCTTCAAGGTGCCCCTGGGTTACCCAGCATGTCGCCAATGCATGAGTCGACTATAGTCGGCTCAGACCGGCTCAGAGCCGGTTTGAGCTGACAGTACGGCTATGGTCAGCCAGAAAGGCTAACTGTGCTGGGCTGAGCCGGGAATGGGGATAGCCGAGTAGATACGTAACCGAGTGCTTCCATAAGCTGATGATGGACGAGCCCAGCCCAGCCGCGGCAACACTCATTGTCACTAACACCGTCACCGTTCAACTTCAACTTGGGCCCCTCAGGGTGGGGATTATCTTTTTTCTTTCAGTGAGATCGCCTTGGCGACCAATGAGCTAGCTCATCAATCGCAGGTATATTCACACTCTCGGGCAGTTGATCCGCACTGGCGCGGGTGTGACTACGGGTCTGAGTTCTACCCATTCTGGAATAGTGACAAAGTGTCAAAAATGTGTAAGCTTTGGGTACACTTTATACTTAGTCACTCACGCGCAACAGACAGGTCCAAGCCTTCTATTGCAGTGAGTGACAAGTGGTAAAAAGTATGAGGGTCGTCCTACTGACAACCCTCTTATTTAATAAAGTAGATAATTGAAATATGTAGATAGATCAAATATAAGTATGACGCATGTGCTATTGATCACATGCATCATTGTGACATAGTAACTACATGTGCTCGAAGGGGCACAGCCCCTGAGCATTAACCAAATCTTTACAGGTAAGGGGTAATGTGATCAGAACAACCAGAATCAATTAACCAATTATTCTGAAGAAAATCAGATGATCCTGAAACTTTTTTAAGTGATCCCATCATGTAACAGTAAGAACTGTGATCATCATTTGTCCAGGAGGCACAACTATTTTCTCCCTATTCGTCTATATCGGATACATCATCATTTGGATAAGAAATTCTATCTCTGGAATCTAAGCCTCGTCGTAAGGTATGATGGGAAGATTCTCTTCACTTTCTTCAGGTGGTGTTTGTTCCTGAAGATTCTTCATCAATTGTTGCTAGGTTGGCAAATCCCACAATATTGTTAGCTCTTTCTTTTTCTTTTCCCTTAGCTCTCTCCTGATGTTTTTGAAAATTGTCGGAGTGGTGCTTACCATGCATGGCAGAACTTTTAAAGATCCACAACTTCCTCGTTTTCCTCCTCAGTTACCATGTCCAGAACTCTGATTGTTTTGGACATGATCAGGAAAATTATTGTTGGAACCTCCATTATTATTGGAGTTCCAGGGACGTTGGGGACCAGGTCCGCACTTCAAAGCTGAAGTACAGTTTGCAGCTGAGAGGAAGAGGAATGGGAGGGAGGAGCAGAGATCCTATGAGCTAGGGTTTTTGTCGACATAAGACTAGACTTTTGAATGTTAACCTCCTTCGAGATACAAGGAAGGATATTGTTAATAGTGAATTGGGCTTTGTCGATAGCTTGGATGGCATGTGAGATCATACCATCAAGGGAAGAAGGAAGGTGGGATAGACATGTAAACTGAGACATGATGATGGAAAGTCCTTCAGAGAACTTGTTGAGCTCAAATCTGGTGTGAAGCAGGTTGGAAAAGATCATAAATTGTTTTGGAATGCCTTTTTTCCATAGAGGCACTCGAGCTTTAGCCAAAAGGCTCTGGAAATGGAAGAATGTGTGTCTCCAGTGACAGCTACATAGTCCCAGATGATCTGTGTTTGCAATTCAAAGAAGACAACAACAGAAATGAAACCTAGGATTTTGCCATCTATGCCAATACATTTGTCCTTTGTAGCTTGGTCAATCTGGGTATCATGAAGGATTTCTCCTGTAACAATTTTCCAACCAGCAAGCATTTGGAGGGGACCATGAAGAGAGGTAACCTATTGCTGATAGTTGGAAGCATCTTGAAGAACAGGAACATGAGAGATATGTTCTTTGGTAGCCATGAAGTCGGAGGGAAGAGTGGTAGCCATGATAGATGATTTAGAAAGATAGGATCTGTAAGAAAGGCTCAAAGAGATCAGCATCTAGTGTAAACGAAAGATAAAGGGAAGAGGAAAAATCTGAATGCAAAATGTCTTCATCATCTAGTGGAAGAAACACATTTTTACATCACCAATTCAATGAGACTTTGAGATAGGCTTGTTTGTCATGGTCTTTGTAGTCATGTCTGTTATCTGTAAAATTATGATGCATTAATAGATCTAGCTAGATAGCTCATCAGTGACATGGCATGAGTTGACAATAAGTAGCTCAGCATTGTACATTGGTAATCTGTATCTACTTAGTAGTGTTATTGTGAAGAATATCAACTTAATCATATAGCTATTGTTTTCCAATTAATGGAAATTTGAGATATCTGGCCACTCAGCACTCTAACAGGAACTTCTGTTCATAATAGTCAGATGGATGCCTTTGACAAAAATATATCTGCTATATATCCACTCTCTAACAAATCTAACTGGAGCTATCTTTGGAATGTTGGTATATATGATAATTGGGTCTTTCTGCAATATGTTATCACTTACCTTATCATGACATCAAAAGATCAAATTTATTCCATTCCATTGATGGGAGTTGACAAGCATTATGACATATTTAGACCATGCAAGACCAACATCACTGTCACCCAATTGACACAACCATCAAGAATTTACCTATAGTGGATGGATACTGTAAATTCTTCATTGCATATAACATATGATCACCCATTCTTATATTTTCAACACCATGCAAGTAACAATTTTCTGTCATCAATGATCAGTATCATCTTCCTGATATGAGTTACAACCACTGTCACATGTTTAGACTATATAGGACCAGTGTTGCTGTCATCTGATTAACTAAACCACCAAGAATTTCACCTATTGTCACCACAGTTCTATCAGGGTAGATATTATGAGTTCCCCCTTGAATATAGACTATATAGGACCAGTGTTACTGTCATCTGATTGACTAAACCACCAAGAATTTCATCTATTGTCACCAAGTTTCCCAGGTATCCCCCCAGTGTGAGAGTAGGTGGAGGTGGGTTAGACTGGCGAAAAAGGAGATGCTGGGTAGGTAGACAATTCTATTATCCTTGAGGGTAACTAATCTGATTGTGAGCAACTTCAGATTGTGCAATCTCTCCAAATGCTCCAGGAGGGGATTCATCTCATAATCAGTAATATGGTAGTAGGCAGTTCACAAGATCAGGTGTGTCAAGTTAGAGCAGAGCACCAGTACCTCAGTGGTTGTGACAATACTGGCAGAACAGGTAATGTAGAGATCTCGCACGTCAGGAGGATGGACCTGCATAATCATGTAATCCACAAACTGGTGGGCCTGGTTGACAGTGTGCAGTTGAAGTGTACAATGTAAATATGGTTGGAGCCTTGGGAGCTGTGGGTGAGTAATTCTGAATCTTGGTAAATGGATCAAACTCAACTCACCATGAATACATGGGTTTAGCCATGTAGCGATCCACACGGACCTCATCCTTTAGCAACAAGAAGATCTTGTGCTCAAGCTCAAGTGGCAAGTGTGGTCTGTGGAGACACATAGCAAAGGTAGATAATAGGATGAAGGGTGGGATGTGAAGCAACTTGATTTCCAACTGTTTTAAACCTCAGTACCAGGCAGCTCGGTCTTGAACCCATGTAAACCAAAGTTAGTCAAGGCAACAAAGTTGTTCCTTGCCGTGTGACCGCCAAATGATGCAAGCAAATATTCTATGGGAAAAGGATGTCGGGTGGATCAACTGTTAAGGTTCCTCATTCAGCATGAGCGGATCTCTATGCAGGCGGGGATATCTTCCATGTCTCATTCTACTAGCTACTAACATTCCAAGGATACAAGCAAATATATAAATCAATCCCTGCCATAAAAAAAAATCCACAGGTCCAATGAGTTAGTAGGTGTGCTCTGTCCTGAAACCAGAGGTGATGAATATCTTTCTGTTTCTTGATCTCTGAAGTCCTGATTCTCTGATTCATCATGCGAGTATTCTGGTTCCTCTATTGTGTCTCCAGCTTCTTCTTTACGATCCAAAGCTTTGTAGTAAGCTCTGATGCAGTCTTTTTGTCTTTTGATACGTCTCTCCAACCATAGTTCCCTTCATTGACTTCTTGTTTCATCATATATATGGCAATGGTTTAGAACTTGTATTTGGTTCTGGATTTTCGATAATGAATTTCTCGATACAATCAAAATTTAGTACCGGAAAGTAATGAGGATTTGTTATATGTGGGAAGGAATCATCTCGCTCACCATTGTTGAGAATAGGAGCAGCAAACCAAAACAGGCTAAGTGAATTATGATAGGAAAGCATATGTGTTCGGAGGAAAAGAGAAAGAAAGGTTTTGTACAAAACAACAGAGGAAGGATTAGTATGGTGCTGCTCTAATCTTTGCAACCTTTTGGATGTGCAGAGACCATCCTTTGGTTTGAGAGACCAGGTCAGTGGGACTTCGATCACAGTTAGAAGGATCCAAAATGAAAGAAGATCGAACTAAATAAGCAGTGTTTTTTGGATCCTCTATGAACTTCTGGCGTTGCACACGGTTGAATTCCGCATTCCATTCCTGTATTGTGGGAATTTCTCCCTGATACCTCTGAGGTGTGGCCTCGAACTTCTTTGGAATGAAGTTCGGAAACATCAGTTGACATCTAAACTCTACCAACTCTTGACAGTTAATAGGAAAATGGCGGTTGTGGATCATCTTGTAGTCTTGCCAGTGCACGAGGGAAGTCTGGACAAAATAGTTGTCATAAGTGTTGGTTGCGAGAGCCCAACCAATTGAAGTAAGAAGTGAATATAAGTGTTCCCATTGGAACTGTAGTAAGGTCTCAGCACTGTTGGTGACGTGCTCTGGAGCCAGCCAGGTAAGAGATGAGAGCTCTGGTTCCGAGAAAAAAACCGGGGAGGCAAGGCACTGGTAATCTGTGGCGAAGAAGGCGTTGTTTTTGAAATTGAGGCTAGTGTACCAGGCAAGCTCGCAGTGGGCAGGCCACAAGGAGGGGTCTGTCCAGTCCATCATGAAGCACTCAAATGCAATTACAATGATGGTTGTTCCCGGTGCCTCGGGAACACTGAATTTTTTGTTGTATTTCACATTGAAGCTCACTATGTCCATTCTGTGTTGCAGGTGGGTACTTCTGTTGTGGAGGCGCCGTCCCAGGGAGTAGGTATGTCAGGCCAATTCTCAGGGTAACCAGCGTCAATCTGGTCTTGATTATTCCAGCAATTGAGATTTGCTATGGGATATGTCTCAGCTTCTACTGGAGCTGGAGGTCTTGTAGCTGAAGAATCAGTTCCAGGAGTGAGAGGTTGGGTGGTTCCTGTACATATGAAACCAGAGATGGGATGAGGGGAGTCTCGGCGACGGTTGCGACCAGGTCTGTACTGTGTGAATGAGTGAGCTGCAGATCTCGCTGAAGCTCTAGCTGCTCTAGTGAATTGATTGTTTGTATAGATGAAGCTAGGGAAGGTGAAGTCACAGTTGACACAAGTGCTACCAGAACAACCAGGTCGTCGACAGTGAGGGCAATTGAGGAAAAGGTCGTCGAGATAATTGATGTGGCCAGATGGGTTCCTAGATGGAAAGACAGGTGGAGATTGTCCAAGGACTTTGTGCCTACCAGGTGGAATATATGTTTCTTGAGGTCTGGTGACGTTTGAGGAAAAATATTTGTCAGCACTGGATTGTAGTACAGGATGGGAAGAGTGTTCCAAAATGAAAAGTTGCTGACTCATAGTGAGCCACTCAGAGCGCATGACGTGAGTAGGCATCGACACTGGTGTATATGCATAAGTATTGCATAACCGACAAAGTACTCTTTGTCAAGGTGTGGTGGCCTTCTAATAGTACAGCGGAGGGGAGTATCCAAGAGGATGAAAGAGGTATAGATCTCTAGTAGAAACTTACTAGGAAAAATAGAGTAACTTGCTATTAAATAACTTGAGAGTATTTGAGAGTTTTGTGAGAGTAAGGAAAGAACTGAGGGTAAAAACTAAGTTAGATTGAAGGGACGTCTGGGTCCCTCTTATATACTGTTTGTACATGTTATGGTATATAGAATGTAATGTAATATTATGTAAGAGTTCTAGCCAATAGCATAAAGAACTCTTATCATGATATATAAGCAATGAGTCATTCTGAGTAATACTTTGTAGACTTGGACTTTTCATTTCAAAAAATAAAAAGACTGATAAAAAACTGGTTGCAACCGGTCTTTTTGGTGAACCGATGTCGCCTCCTATTTGCATATATATCGAGGTATTTACCCTAATTTCTACGATTTACTTTGAGGATGTTATGATATATTTTCCAAAACTACCCTTTTCAATGACATGCAACTCGATATTGACCATATCATGTCCACATATGGACCGAATTATGTAAGTATTATCGGACCTGAAAGGCACGAGTCCCTACTACACCCGGCACAGCCATCACTAAGCGCAAATCCCACGGTAAAAGATCGCATGAAATGACATTTCTTAGTCAATAATATTGAAAATAACATGAATTCTTAAACATGTTATATCTCAACAGCCCCTGAACTGATTTAGATGGGAAAAATTGAATCCCACACAACTGTCCCTACTCAGTGTATCTCTGCTCAATGTGTCCAGTATGATAAGTGCCAGTGGCAGTCTTTGATTCCTGCTTTAATCCCACTCTACCTCACGTACTTGGCACAATTGCTTGGCAAACCCTCCACATCCCCACCCACCATACTATCCCGCTGTCAGGCAGGATGTGATTTAAAGAAAAGAAAGATACTCACATTGTTCAATGACTGTATGCCTTTTGCTATCAACTGTGGGTTTCAAGGTTTGACCCATCATAGACTTTATTTCGATCACAATTCAATCCTGTGCTTCAAATCAGCAAACCAACACTTGTCTGGACAGGTCTGGCTAATACTGGACAGCTTCACTAGGGAGTCTTGGTTAGAATATTGGTTAGTCCTGGTTAGGAGACAACACAATGTTAGTCTTGGTTAGGGGGCAAATATTAGTTAGTCCAGGTTTGTTAGTCCAGGTTAGGAAACAATACAATGTTAGGCTGGGTTAGGAATATTGGCAAAGACATTGGTTAGTCCTGGTTATGAGGCAACACAATGTTAGGCTGTGTTAGGAATATTGGCAATGACATTGGTTAGACTTGGTTAGAAGGCAAAATATTGTTAGGCTGGATTAGGAATATTGGCAAAGACATTGGTTAGTGCAGGTTAGGATTCTTGCTTTGATAGTTCTGGTTAGTACGCCTGGTTATTATGTATGGCTGTGTACATCTGTCACTATCTGTCACTATCTGTCATCCCCTGTCACACTGTCAACCTCTGTCACACTGTCAACCTCTGTCACACTGTTAACCTCTGTCATACTGTCAACCTCTGTCACACTGTCAACCTCTGTCACACTGTCAACCTCTGTCACACTGGCAACCTCTGTATCCTGTCACACTGTCACAGACTCTGTCAGTCACTGCCAGTCACTGTCACTTTCTGTCACTCTGTCGGTGAAGTGCTGGTTTGCTGATGCTTGTGCATCACTCCCTCAACTTGAAGTCCTTTTCTTCCATGGACTATTCCCCACTAGTGTTTTAAAGTGCGGTCCTAGACCCCTAAAAAGACTGCAACAGGACCGGACTTTCAATCAGTTGCAACCGGACCACGGTTGCAGTTGCCTCAGATTCAAGAAACAAATGGTCTGGTCTTTTTAAATTCAAGAATTTCATCGAACCGACAGGAAACTGGTCGCAATCGGTCTTTTAGCGGACCGATCGGGTCGCCCTTTGCGCCCCATATGTAGTCTAATATTGCCAAATTCCATATAATTTTCCCATATTTGTCCGAATTTATCCTGACCTTGTATGCAATAACCGGTTTTTGAAAAGATCGGTTGCAACCAGTCCAAAATTTGGTCGAGATGACTTTGGACTGTCTTTTTGTGGTTTTGGTCTGGTCTTTCCATATCAGTAAATTTATCGGACCGGACCAGATCTGGTCTTTCCTTATTTGGACAAAAAAACCGGATTGGACCAAACTTTAAAACACTATTCCCCACAGCTCCATCTCAACCCCGGATGGCGGTATCAGTCAAACTACTTGCTTTCTAACTCTTTGAATGCTCATGTGATGTCATTAACACCTTAGATATCACCATGCATGCACACTATACCCGTCACGGGTATTGAATGATGGACAAAACTGTGAGTTCCTCCACTGGCAGTCAATCACTCATGCAAACTGACCAGCCCACAGGGCACAGCCATGCAAGATCCATTCCGGAAAAGTCTCAGTCGGGCCATACAATGGTTCGATGTTATCCAGGTCGAACTAGAATGCCGACTAGAGACTGCCCTCTCAGAGTGTCACCAGCGAGTTGCAGAACATACTATGTCAATAACCAGACCTTCAGCTCCATCCACTAGCAAATCAAATGGCCTCGACCCCGGCCCTAACCCCACCCACGAATCCGAACTGAAGGAACAACATTCTCATGATTTCTGTATCTCACGGAATGACACTGCCTCACCAAGAGAACCCCAAAATGCGGATCAAAACAGTGCTTCAAAAACCAACACCGCCGGTCAGCCAGGGAATTACCAATTTTCTACCACACTTGTTTTTTTCTCCTCAAGTTGCAGGTTGATGCTGTAGGCCAATGTATCAAGCAAGCTCGCAAGTGACCTGTTCAAACCCGGAATCACATGTAGGGAATAACATGGGTATGACATACCCACATGGGTCCTGGGTGTGGGTATTATAGAGGTATGGGTGTGGGTTAACATTTTGGATACCCAGACTTATATCCGGACCCACTGGGTGGGTGTCCGAGTACCCATACCCATACCCGCCCATGTGGGTGCTTTGCTACCCACTATATACCCACACTCAACCTCCTAAATTAAATAGGAGTTATGTAGTACAATATTTGTCATGGTAGCCACTACACAAGTGCAGAAGCACTGCTTAAATCAACTACATATTTTCACACTTCAGTCTTCAGCATCAACCATGCAACCCAATCCATCCACAGATCCTATCATTCCTCAAAGACGCCAGCCCATCCCATCTGCTAGAGCCTTAGCAGCCCAAGGAGGTCATCAGCCAGCTGAGCTGCTTGCCAGGAAGCACAGGAACAACGACCCTGAAAAAGGTAGTCAGCATCAACCAAAGAAGGCCTGAAACTGCTAACCTTTTTTTTGATTGCGTAGAAAAAGCGGCTCCAACGACCACATTGAGAATGGATGTACCTGACATCAATGACCACTCCGACAATGAAAACGCGGATACTCCCAAGGCCAGCCTGGAAATGAGTGAGTGAAGCAAGAATAAAGAGATAATTGATGTCGACAAACCTTCAGATGAAGGCGGGACCGAGGATGAGACCCCAAACGAGCAGCTCCGTGTGTACTCACGGCCAAATACATCTATGAATCTGACACACAAGCCCCCTCGACTGGAATCAACGAGGGTTCTGTGAGTCATTGGCAGTTGCAACCTAAGATTTCGTATTCAAAACACTAACATCAACCTTTTTAGACCAATATCTTCAACAGAATGGTTGTGCTTGCAGCACCCAAGGCCAACAAACAGAACGAACTCGACCGCTACTTTGCTGGCGAGATTGAGTCCATGCCAGATCCCCTCAAATGGTGGAACAAAATATCGCTCATCCTACCCTCGCCTCTCTCAGATGGCGTTGGATTACTTAAGTATCCCAGGTATGTGCTCTATCTATACTATGCTGCCTCATGGTGCATTCGTTTAATGTCGTCCTCCCAGCGACTTCCATTGATGTTGAACGACTATTCAATCAAGGTCGGCTGGTTTTATCCCACGTGCGAAATCATTTGTCAGCACAAACAACTCACGCCGTCCTTTGTGTGGGACAGTGGAGTGCTTTGGATTTGGTAAAAACAGAGGATGTTATGGCCATTGGTTCACTTCCAGATGCAAAGGACGGTGAACCTGCTTTGGAGGAGGGCTGGGATAAGATTTCAAATGAAGGGACTCAATTGCTGTAGTTGGTAAATACTTTGTATGCGTTCAGCGTGACTCAGCCGTGACTCATGAGCTAGTAGCTACTTACGTTTAACATGATTCAGTAGTGGATTTGACAGTCCTCATGAGTCTTAGTTTGTAAATGCTTTGTATGCATGAGTTACTACATCATTGGGTAGTTGATTTGGCAGTACCCATATGAACCTTGCTACAGTGGGTATGTATACCCATACACATATGGCCACAAATGGGCCTGCCAGCTAGTGTTGCGACCACCTCCGCGACTTCGTCCTCTAGCTCTACCATGAGATCCAGCAGCTTCTGGAGCTGGAGGGACATAATGGGAATTTTCTGGTTCCGGTTATTGCCGGAGTTCCAGGGATGGTTCTGCGGAGGTCCGCGTCAAATGACTGTGGTTCTACCTGATTACGGGAGATGAGACCAGATCCCTGCATATTGATCTCCAAGGTAATCCTTGGGAGGATATTATCTATAGTAAAACTTTCCTGGAGATTGGTGATGGTGTGTGCCATGGTGTGAACCATAGTGTTGAAGGAAGGAGGGAGGCGAGATAGGAGGAGTCCTGGGAAAGGGTCTTGAAATGCAAGACCAGCATTCTGGAGTTGTTTGAGAAGCAGTCCACAACTAGTGTTCAAAAGTCCGGTCCTAAGACCGACAAAAAACCGGCTTTTAACCAATGAGTGTAGATTCGCAACAGTGTAAGTATGTTCAGCTTCGCCTTTCCGATCTGATTGAGTGTCGTCCTCCACTATTATTAGGCTCTGACTCGGAACCCTTTGCAGCAGCAACCGCAAATGCTGCTCCTGACAGCTTCAAAACAGAATATCATCCCAAAAGCGGTTGTGCGGCCGAATATGAGTCATTCTCTAGCTATGGGAAACGTTCGTTCCCACCAACTTTGCCTGATGATGCCCTTTGGGCACCATTTTTGTCTCGGGTCGACTTTGAGATCGCTGAGCTTACGCATCAGTCTGCTATGAGCAAAGAGCAGATCGACCACTTGCTCAAGATCATCTGGCTGATCTCAGATGGACAATCAGGCTTCACACTTAGGTCGTCCAATGATGTTGCAAATGCCTGGTCTCGTGTCGCTCCGCGTTTGACACCTGTATGTATTGCACATTAGCAGACTATCTACATACTAACATTATCCTTTTGTTATCTGTATCTATCTATTAATGTAAATACGTAGCTTCAGCAACATACAATCTCGATACCATACAAGAAAGAGAACTTGGAATTTGAGGTATATGCGCGTCCACTGTGGGAATGGGCCATGGATCTGCTCGAAGACCCATTACTTGCTCCGCATTTCGTATGGGATGCTC
>JBBPPB010000226.1:0-17674 GCA_038091755.1 Leccinum pallidistipes | reverse complement strand
CACAGCCACCTAGCGATTTACCGCTTCCTCACTTTTATCCACAATGACTCCCCAATGACTAGCCTGGACAAGACGGGTGAAGGAAGGCTGTCAACATTGTCCGTCGAGAAATTTCAGAGACCATCTTTCTTTGAATGCGAGTGGAATTAGGGCAAGCCCTGAGGGTCATTGTTTTCCAGAACTCAAAACTTGCTTTTTAAGACGGTCAAGTTGGGCTTTCATCGTGGACTAATGAAGGTCGGGCGTATAGTAAGCTATATGGCGACATTTCTTGATTGGAAATCAAATGATACGACCATCAGGTTAGTTTCCAGCACTCAACTTACTTGCGCGTTTCTAAGTGCTACTTGCCCTTGCCGTACATCAACAAAGGAGGATTTCGCAGGCAAACCTCAAAAGTCGCTCCAAGATAAGATTGTCTTACGGATCTATGTTCCACTAGAAAATAATAACGACATCGTGTCTCGGCTCGCCCAGCGAGGTAAGGTTCTCTGGTACGGAAAACCCAACCTTCGACTCTTATATCTTTCGATGTTTCTGGCTTGTATTTGAGTCGAGATGACATCTGGGCAAGTAGTTGTATTCCTGTGTTCGAACGTAAATTGCTCATGAGGAGATAGTTACGACTCGTCCATGTACACGGCCTCCAGGCTGTGCTCTCTTGGCTCGAATGTGAGGGAGTCCATCATTTGATGCCATAGTGGTTCAACTCGAATTACAGATTAAATTATCGTCCCGCCCAATGTGTTCGGGCCTGGATCCCGTCGCAGCTATTCCGTTCGCCCCCTTTTTCGTGGACAAGTTCAGCAGGCGGCATCCACATTGTGTGATCGGTGGTATTCTTCAAGGATATTGTAAGTAAGTGACATGTACATTCTCGAACCTCTGGGATGCCTTTCACGACGTAAATCGGTTAGTCACAATGTTCGTCGTTGCTCGTTTTATCCTTGGATTCTTCGTTATATTCTGCGTGGTGGCTACATCTACTTTGATTGGAGGTATGTCGATCTGATTGTAACTCACCTATCCATTTGTTATGTAAACCATGTAGAACTCTCATATCCCAAGGACTCGGAGCGAACTGTTGTGGGTGGCATTTTCAATATCTCTTATTATCTCGGTAAATCGAGATCATCCCAAAATGCAAGCGGTTTTTAGGCTGATTCACCCTAGGTTCTATACTGGCTGCTGCCGTGACCCTCAGGACCTCTGCCATAATAATTTGGGGTGGAGAATCCCGTCCTTCCTGTAGATACCCTGGTCTGCTTCGCTCATTTCTTTCATCTCATCGGGATCGACGCCATTATGAGGTACGCCCATGTTCGCCACATGATTATTCGTGGGTTGTGAAGCCAATGGAATAGGATGGAGATAGTACATCATATAAGTGTCAACCTTGGACACTCGTGTGGACACAAGCGGATATGAAATGACAGGTACTATGTATGGAACGCCTTCCAGGTCGTGTTCGTCTAGGTGATGTTTCCAGAAACGTCGGGTCACACGCTCGAAGAGCTGACGTTCTGTAAGTACGGTAGATCCTTCACGACAGTGTATGAAGAGGACCACTTTAAAAGCACTTCGGCTTGACAGAGTTCACGCATTGCAGGAACACAGAGGAGGCGATACGTACGGTACTATGGAGGGTCATCCAAGTAGAACCGTCGGTGGCGAGCGGGGATGAGACGATTTGCATTCGTGTGTTGGTATTGTTCACAACGGAAGGAAGTACTCTTCTTTGTGCTTGGCCCAGCCGCAGATACGCACCACGGTCCCGACAGCATTCAGAGGTATTTTTCGATCAATGTCTGATTGCAAACCCCACTCACGATTTCCGAAGTGGTGATCATTCCCCAATCGCCATTTGTTCTGATTGGCTTGTTCTTTGACACCTTGGGCATCGAACCCGGACCCCCAAGGTATTGTGCTTGTTCGTCTGGAGGAATTGAATCTCAATCCCGACTCCCGAGAAGAAGTGCCCGCGCCCATTCTCGTCTTTAGAACATTATTTTTGTCTGGAGGAGCATTGGCGGCGGCTGACCATGGTCATTTTACATGCATCTATTCAAGGCCTTGTACATGCAAGGCAGACGTGACACTCCATTGAATCGCTCAACTATCTCACTCACCTGCGGAAATGGATTTCGCGTGACAGTCCGATGTCACCAACATGTACACGTCCACGTCCGAAACTTCACTCTACCCATCAGCAGATTCAGACGTCCTGCGATGGGTCAGCGCAGACAGATCTGTCTGACTAGCTGGGATTTTCAGCGCTTTTCACGGTCGAGGATACACAGTGATAGGTACTTAGGTTAAGAGAAGTCAAAACGTTTTGGCCGTCTTCGGTTGAACCAACGTTTGATCATGCGCAAGTGACGTGTCGATGACAGGTACGTACATTGACAACATTCAACTACGCTCTAACATTCTTCGAGCACAGTTAGATAAACGACTGCCAGTGAGTAGGCCCTGATGGCGTCTGAGTCCACTGAAAGTCTTCAATATTAAGTAACTTGCGGGTTTGCTTCCTTTTGCTAATATTTCACTAAGGCCCAGTCTGAATCCAGGGAAACGTAGGTGCCGGCTGGTAGGCAAGAAATCCGGGGAGGGAGACGCAACACCGGTACTTATGTACGACTGAGTCAGCAAGTACTTAGGTTAGGGTTAGTTCGGCAATCACCGAAGCACAGCCATAGAAGCCCAGGCTCGGGCCGGCCCGGGTGTGTCGTTCCTCCTCTTCAAGTTCTGAGGGTGGCACAGGCTAGCACCTAGACTGACAACCCACCGTGCGCCTAGCGTCGGCTCGAAAAAAAACGACACACAGGGATGCGCAAATCCAATTCTTACATCCGAATGCATCAACTTGAAGCGGTCAAGATCCTGTCCACTGAAGATCGGCAATTCAGAGATGGTTTGCATCTATCACTTGCCTGCCACATATATATAGGTACAGTACATATATCGCCGTGTTTGTGTCCATCAGAGGGCTTGTTTCTGCCCAGCCTCACGTGGCACACGCAGCGCGCACAGGACATCGTCGCATTCCAGCCTTAGCTTCATCTCTCTCCCTCTTCCATGTGCGCACACACGCGCACTCGCGTAGCGAGACGACACGCATCTGAATCTGCATCTCGAGTAGATCAAGATCGAAGCCTCGCGATCAGCCAGGTGAACCCTTTTTCTTCTTTATCTCCCTATCCCTGTCTCTCTTTCACCGCGGAATCCGCAGGTCACGCGGGACTGGACCCTGCTATTAATCTATACATCAGGTTTTTTCATCTATCTGTCACTTGGCCCTCTATATCCTATCCAGGATTCACTTTGCTGCCAACACAACGTGACGCTGTTGGTTCGATCGGTGCAAGGTGAGTGCGGACGACATGCACAAGTGCAGCACCGGCGACTGTGCTGTGATACCCACCCACTTACGCCACGCCAGCTCGTCGTCTTTGGCGTCCCGTTGGTTGAGCCAGGCAAGGAAAGGTGGGGGGAGTGAAGTCCACTCACCCATCTCCGAGTCCGCATTGATCGGCCAGATACACCAATTCTTTCCTCTTTCACTTTCTTCCCCCTTCCTTCACCCTTTTCCCGCGGACTCGACAAAATCTACACGCTGTGCGCGACACGGACCCTATCGATCTCCATCTGTCAACCACCATCCCAGTATCTATGTCACATGAAACTTGAACTCACTCTTGATCGGTCGGACGGTCGGTAGGCACATCAAACGAAGACGACGTGCAGGGGGCACAGTGTACACTGCCCTAGACTGGATGACCGCTGGTACTAAATGGCTCAATCGCCGTCTCAGGTTCAAGTTTCTTCCTCGATGCATGATGACCCCCGCTGAGCCACGCGAGCCACGCAGACCAGGCGGACGAGGCAGGCAGAGCGAAGCCAAACCCACCACACACCAAGCTGTCCCCTCCTACCCCTCACCGGGTCGTACTACGAGATATACGCCTTGTGTGATCGATTGGTCCATCGTGGCACCGGCGATGACAACTTCGAATTCTTTCACTTGATAAGAAAACAACCCTGACGAGTTTACGCAGAACACCAGGGTCTCTGGCTTTACTATTATCCTATCTTTCCCCTGCCAGCCCTGCCGCTCAGGCGATCGATCCCAATCTGCAACGTAAATATGGCAGCTCGTTTCCTTTTGATTGGTCTGTCGGCGCAGCCTGAGCAATAGCAAACGAGAACGGCGTCGCGTACAGTGCAGGCATGGAGTGATTCTATCCTGCGCGATCAACTCCACTGGATTGCTACGGTGGTGACGCCACCCGCCCAATCGCCATCGCTCAGGCTCTCCCGAGTTCTTTGACCTCCCGTTGAGCCAAGTGGATGAGAAAGACTGGGAAAGGGAAGCATCAAACCATATCCGTGGCCGCATTAGCTATTTTTTTTTCCATCGGGCATAACGTCGTAGAAGCCTTCAAGTGATCTATCATGATTGTGGCACAATGATCTGTTCACGGAGTCTCCGTCTATCATCAGTGACTCTCTGTTCTTTATCCAGTCTCGTTAACGTTTACACAGACAAGCACCGCACCAAACCACTGCCACTCGTACTGTTGCACACTCCTCTCAAAGGCACTTGCAGCAAGACTTGGTTGATCGACGGTCTTACCCTGATCACGCATCACCGACACCGAATCCCAGAAAAAAATGACGTATAAACGACAACTATAATGTATTAGACGGAAACCGCGACGCCGTATCTCCCCAATCCTCCTTCGCACATACGACGAACGACGGCAACGAGGGGGAACGGGACGCATGTACAGTATCCAAGTCAAGAAAACGACGGAAAAATAGATATTACATACCAAACGAATGCCAGAAGGTGGGGGGTGGGAGGTATGATGAGGACTATAAAAGTGTTTTGTAAAAAATTGAATGAAATATGATGCAGCAAAAACAACTGAAGGTCAAAAATGATGAAGAAAGAAAAACGAAGCTAGACTAGTAGAGGAACAAAAAAAGGTGATAAATGACAATCAAAAACGACGACAACAAATAAGCCTATATGCACACGAAAGCATAGTACTTAAAGGGAAAAAGGAGCGAGAGGGAAGCATAGATAATAGCCAAGCAAACGACATGTGTGTGTGAAATAGATGACGGCTACTCAGCATAATGTTAAACGTCCAGCTGGGTCAAAGGGGGCCAACCAGCCTGCTCTTCAACACGGCGACCGGAGATGCGAGTGGGCTTGAGAGAAAGGGGACCATAGAGCGAACATACGATAGCAAAAAAACGAAAGCAAGGCATATATATATTTTTGAGCAGGGATGGTATTGTCGTCTTGGCGTCCTCTCTTCATTCCCGTGGTGGAGCTGACTCGACAGGCCAAATCGTCTCGCGGCTCCGTTCCCGCTCACCAGTGCGGACAAGGGGAACGGGGGCCACCGTCGCATTCAATCCGGTCTGGTGAGGCTGCTGAGGAGGCTGCTCGTGGGTCGGAGGAGGCTGTTGAGGTGTGGGCTGAGCAAGCGTCTGCGTCTGATGGTGTGGCTGTGCTTGGGGCTGAGAGGGCGGCTGTGGTTGTGGCACACCAGCACCTAACATCTCGTCCAGTCCGCGCTTGACGCCTGTCATAATCTTGTCCGTCTTCTCCAACAACTCCTCCAATCGTCTCCGATGCTCAAACAACTCCATATAATGTTGCCGCAGCTCGGCCGCTGTAGGCACGACTGCCGTCAATACTCCGTTGAGTGCGTCGTGGGGAGGGGGCGAGTGTCCATGTCCGAGGCCATAATACCCATGACCCACACCATGTGGCAGAGGCAGAACATAGCCAACGCCCGCAGCAAGTCCAGGGTTCAATGGGGAATGGGTTCTGCTGGGCGCATTAGAACCGGACCGCATATAGCTGGCGGGTGTACCGCTGAAATCACGGGTACCGAGAAGACTTGGTGGACCATACCCATATCGATCCAATGCGGCGTTCAAAGGAGGCAAATCGAGACCAGCGTGAGGTGATGCAATGAAAGCTCCATGACCAGAGGGAACGCGTCCAAGATGGTGAGCAAAGCGGTCCACCTCGGGTCCTGAGCGAGGGAGGGAGTGACCACGATCGCCGCCGAGTGCTTCCACGATTTGGTGATGCATACTCAGTGCACCTTCAGCCCAACTGTGAGAGTCCCGAGAGGCTTTCCGTGCGGATGCACGCTCACCCTTGCCCCGTCGTCCGCTACTTTCCTGTGGTAACTCGTCTTCAGGGTCGACCATATCCTCGTCTTCGTCCTTCTCCCGAGCACGGCCTTTCTCACGATCACTCTTTCCTCTTCGAGCGCGTTTTCGCCGAGGTTGTGGCTCTTCGACCTCGTTATCACTCTCCTCTCCACCCGTGTTCGTGTGCTGACTGCCACCA
Organism: Leccinum pallidistipes; assembly: GCA_038091755.1. Lineage (NCBI taxonomy): Eukaryota > Fungi > Basidiomycota > Agaricomycetes > Boletales > Boletaceae > Leccinum > Leccinum pallidistipes. The sequence goes on along the minus strand of JBBPPB010000226.1, from coordinate 11,292 downwards.
GATTGACCGATTCCAACGAGGGCTTCTGCCGCTTGATGATCTGTTATGCGTGCCGAGGACATGCCAGCTGCGGCGGGAACACGTTTCCGTCGCTTGATCACGGTCTTCTTCATAGAGTTGGGGCGATGAGTGCCGTGGAGCTTGAAGTACAGACCTATTGATAGGATGGTAATCAGCCTAACAAGTCCAACGATACTCGACTGAGACGACAACGCAATGAGAAAAAGACGAAAACATCTCAGCGGAAGACGAAGGGAAAGGGGCTCCCAGATAAGATAAAGAGAAGCGGCAGAAGAAAGAAAAAAAAGATGATATCAAACACCCCGACTCTTGAAGCGATAGAACATGCACGTATCCACGATGGGAATCAACGTGCACCAGCCCGTCCATTTACGAGAAATCCCAAGCATCCCGTACACAATGACGACAACAATGAAACACGCCCCAGCACAGCAGAAATGAAACGAGAGAGAAACGCACCGCATGCATTGCAGATGTTGTTACCCACGTCGTCCCTCCTCCAGAGCGGGGTGGTGCTGGTACCGCAGTTTGCACAGCTAAGAGCTCCGACGGCGGACTTGGCCTTCTTTGGGGGAGCGGGGCTGTCAGCCTCGGCGACGGGCGAGGAAGTGTCGGCAGCGGGAGATGCTGCCTGCGTGACGGCAGGCGCGGTCTCATTCGTGGTGGCGGGTTCGCCGTCGAGCCTCCCTGATACTGCAAGAGTGTTGTTCAGCGTCGGGCAGCCAGCGCATGCGCTGGATCCTCCAGTGCCATCGCACCGTCCATCCCCAGGACACGTGCCCCCACCAGCATTGGTGTGCGCACCTGTGGCAGAAGCAAGCTTTGCAGAGGAAGTCGGCTTTGCAATGGACTTTTGCTGAAGCTGAGCGGGCTGCTCAGTCTGCGAGGAGGACGAGGGTGCATCCGTAGTTTTGGAGTGCTGATTTTGAGCAGGAGATGACGCTGCCGGAGCTGTAGATGCATGATTAAGATTTGACATGTCGGATTCCCCACCACCGTTTGGAGGCTGAGATGGGGGTCGTGTAGAAGTAGCAGAAGGTGTTGGAGTTCGGGCCAGGGAAGTGGGACGAGCCACCTTGCGTGATTTGAGGTAGAGACCTATAGACGATAAACAGCGAGAAACGGGAAGCAAAGTGCCCACGAGTTGGACACATTTCAATCAGCACACACTGCTACTGCACTGACAAGACGGTAGGTATAAAGAAGAGCGTAGGAAAAAAGGAACAAGGGCCAATCGCCATCATGTCCGAGATGACATGCCAAGAACACGCGGTGTAGATGTAGCCGCAACGCAGCACTATGATATACATCGACCGGCTAGCAGGGAGCGTGTATGGACGAAACGGGCGCCCGCGACCCAAGGCGTGCCACGCGCTGACACGTGACGGCGATGAAGGAGGAAATGAAAGGAGATGGTATGAAAACGGACGGAATCGACTCACCACAAGCATTGCAGATGGTCTTGCCCTGGTTGTCGCGTCTCCAGAGAGGCGTGTCGACCGTCCCGCAGTTGGTACAGCCTGTACGCTGCTGTTGTGGAGCCTGGGGTTGTTGCTGAGGCTGTGCGGTCTGGGTGGGCGGGGGCGCGGCGACTTGATCTAGGGGATGCGACTGCTGCTGCTGCTTTTGGTCCGACTGTTTGTGACCAGATGTGAGCTGCTGCGCGGGGGGGTTGCTAGACGCGTTGGGCAGCTCGTCAGTGGAGGGTGGCTGCATGCGATCCTTTTTCTGCGCGAGGAGCTGCTCGAAGGTAGAGAATTCACTAGAGCTGATGCGCTGGTGGAGCGCGTTTGCTGCGTCGGTGAGGGCGGGGGAAGAGGGTGCATGAGGGTCAGAAGGAGTGCTGGCGGAGAACTGCTGTTGTATGCGGGAGAGATGGTGCATGCTCAGCGCCGGGGGTTCCATTACGATTGGGGACATTTTTGAAGAAAAAAAAAAAGAGGTATATCTAGAGATGCGATTAAAGAGAAATTTTGAGTACGAGACTAGATAAGTGGGAATCGTCAGGGAGGTGTGAATGAAAGACAAGGAAGTAAGAGATACGAACGAAGTAAAGTGGATGTAAACGAGGAGGGGGATGATGAGGAGGACGATATCTATGCGGTGGTTATGGAGGGAGGTGGTTGAGGAGGAGAAGCGGGGCCAGAAGAGTTTAAGATTTCTCTCCTCGACGGGAACCGATAAACTAATAGATAACCCAATCTAGCCAATCAGATTACTCCAGTTACAAAATCTGAATTCGTTCCGTTTTCTCGTCCTGCAAAAATAATAAATAATAATAAGTCTACCTTTATTTGCACATCTTTGTTTTGTGGCGTCGTATCCTCCCAGGCCAATCTTATCTCCCACCTGCAATTCTTCCCATCTCTGATCTCAGTCTCTTGTGTGCAATTTTTATCCAAGGTTTAGACCGTGGATGATCACCTCTTAGACTAATCAGGGTGGCGTCCACGCGCTCACCTACTTAGATAGACTATTCTTTCTTTCTACTATAGCGACAGTCTACATTCCAACAGCGGGCCGTCACATCATTCCCTCAGGGTTGTACGTGATCATCTCTCTGCCCTCCGTGAGTGTCCGTGCCCGACATGTTACAATGTGGAACGCTCTTCGCGACTCGTCCGAGGGGCGTCTCCTAGTATCATTGCGTCAGCACCCCTTCGTCACATCCCTCTATCGCCGTCCGCTCTTACACGAAACAACATACGTGTCCGGTCTACATTGGACCCCTGATAAGATAAGACAAGACCTGATCGAAGCCGTGAATTCGGGGCGTGAACACATGAATGGATGTCTGCGGGACGTTGGGGGCACATCATCTCGCCTTCTCGTCGACCGCGCCGAGCAAAAAAAAAGGTCCTGTCCCTCTTTTCCTTTTTTGATCTTTTGTTTTTCTCTCGTCGCTTTGGATCATAAAGTTTGATCACAAGTGTCCGTGGCCAGGCCCGCCGGATCTGATTGAATGGCACGATCGGCTAATAAAGTCGGTTCCCCGTTGCAGTCAGATAACCCCCGACTCAATAGTGCAAAATTAAATATAAATGATGAATAAAATTATCGCAACTCGTCTTTCTCCAGAGCAGCATAGAGTGAAACAAACGTCCATCGGTCTGAAATCTTTTCAACTTTTCCATCACAACCGAGCGCGCGACCGAGCTGTCAACGGCAGCGTCCTCAATCAACATCTAAGCGAACCAAAGCCCTGCGAGGTTGGCGGCATCGACGACACATAAGTTTATGTACAACATTACTCTAACCAACTGGCGCGCGCACGTTTTTCCCACCCGCCCTCACAAGCCGCTGCGACGGTCTTTGCTTTTTCCGGATAATCTTTTCCTCCTCTCCTTCAGGCGGTTTGAAACACACGCCGGACCATGCCGCTCACATTGATCTCTCACACAGACTCGAACAATCCGGCATTGCGGACATGCCTGCGCGAGAATTTCTCTCGTGTGTGTTCGCGATAACGACGGGACGAATCCGTGCCGTTTTGCGTTTCGTATCCCGGCATTTCGTACTAGTTGGTGAACAACCACCGCGCCCTCGTTTCGATAACGCACTAGATATGATTATGATACAGGACATTACTATCATACGTATCGCATATATTAGTTGCAAATTACCCCAAACGTGTCGTGTCCCTTCGATCTGCCACTGCTGTCGCGCTTGAGATCCCCCCTCTCGCAGGTCTCCGAAGCGGGGGCATATTCTGCTTCCAAGTGACAGATGGGTCGTTGATCTGTTCAAGCGGAAGAAAAAAATGAAGAGGTATCAGATAAGCGATGTCTGCGACTCGTCGGAGACGTCCATCATAAATTAAAACGCCTGTCCTCGCGACCTCACGATAGGACAACTAGGCCCGATTCTCTCCTGGTCCCCTTCATCCCCGTTTCGAAAAGGAAAGATAAGATAAAAATTAATTGAAAAAATAAATGAAAATAAAGATTTGATTGTCGAGCGCATGGGCGCGCTTTGTTCATCGACGCTGGGAAACGCCGGAAGACGACGAGTGACACGTCAGAGTAACCAAGTTACCGTACCGACGGGACGATCTTGCTCATTTATTCAATATTTTCAATAGCCTCTATAATAGTTTCGATTCGCTCAGTTGTCTGCGGCAAGCCCCGAGGTGATGATAATGATGATGATAAAATGATGATATGATTGATCGTCACAACCTACCGCACGCGTGTGACCCTACAGGGAGGGGCGCGGAGTCCTGGCCGATCACTCGACGTGTGTAAAATGTCCCGGGCCGACACATTCAAATACGCCCACGCACGCTCTTTGTGGGCCCTCTTCGGCTTATATACCACACATGACGCGGACGGGAGATACCGACGTCGTGGGTTAACAACAATCAACAAATAGCTGCCGACGGACTCTGAGGCAGAGCGCCGCCGTCGGAGGGCTGCCTGGTTCAGTGGCGCGTTTCATCACCCCGAAACCGAAACGGGCGCAGGTCCTACTACTAACTAGGGGACCCCTTCGATGTCGGGTCACTAAAAATAATCGATAATCTCTCAGGTGGAGCCCCCCAGCCAGAGAGCGTCAGACTGTTGTCTGTGTGGCTTGCGTTCAACACTTGAGGAGGACTTCAAAAAAGAAAGATCCCTTGCCCATGGACAATCAACGGACAATGCAAATCCAGCCATCCAACGATCGCCTGGCTCAGCTGGCCTGCATTGGGCTGTATCGTCTGGCCCTCCAGGCGAACAAGAAACCGATCTCGATTTGAACTCGTCGGACGACGTCGTGCTCAGTTCAGGGTCAACCCTGAACACCCGTATGTAAGTTACTAGTGGCAATCAATCGGATTTCCCCACTGAGTAACGTGACGTCCCGACAGTAAATCGGGTTTCCTTGAAGTTCGGGGCCGGCCGCAGCAACGTGGAGAGGACGACAAAACGGGGGAAGGAGGCCGAGGGATGAGTAACGACCTCCGAAGTGACCCCGATGCATTGCGCGCCGAGATCGAATCGAACTTTCACCATCCGTTGGCGTACTCCGACTGATTCAATCGGTGCTCAGTTATCACTGTAGGCATGCACTGACATGCCAGCCATCGCCAGGGGATGGTTGCGACTCGGAGATACCGACGGACGGACGGCGACGCCGATGCCATCAAACTCGACATCCAGTGAGGTAAGCAGGCCCGTTATCGGGGAACCTAAGTCGTCCCTAGACAGAACCATAAGTATTGAAATTTTATTTATCGACACGACGCGCCACGTGTCCGATCGCGACCACTCGAACTCTCTTGAAAGGCCGATATGAACGCACCCCAGGGTGAAAAGCGGAAGAAAGGAAAGGAAAGAACACAGGTCCCGAGTTGGCGGGGCTATGCGGAAGTGCTCGATGGTCTCATGATGCACGACCTCTGATCGGTGGCCAAAACATCAACAAATCATATCTATCCACCTCACGACGTCGGAGAGGCTCAGGGGAAAAGGGAATCACGTCACCTGCCAAGCTGGCATGAACGCTGGCACGACCAAACATCCCACACGTCCCTCGAAGCACCACAGGAGAGGGAAAATGCGCAATGAAAGATGTCATTGATGATGGAGCACTGAGGCCAGGCCTGATAGCGCGAGGCATGCCATCCTGTGGACATCTCGGTTTCTATTATCATAGATACCTACCATCGTACGTTCATTTCCTTCTCAATACGGCGATTCGTATCATCGCATCGCCCGTCGTGGCGATGATCAGCGACGGTCTCTCTCGGTCTTTTCATCTGATCGTGTAGTTCGGAGGCCGTCACGCGGCCGCTGCGCCTGCGATGAATTCTCGGAGCTTCTTCGCAGGCCCTCCAACGAGCGGTAGATGCAAAGAGTGAGGAAAACCAGTGAATCCACCCGCACTTCGGGCTATCATGCTCCCAACACGTGCGTCTCATTAAACCTAAAGGCCGGTTTCCCTGAATCCTCCCAACCCACTAGCGTGCGTGAATGCGAACGTGTGACGGGGCGATGCATATTTGCGGGATGTTTTCCGAGCCCGTGAGATCCCGAGCGCAGACCGTCGTTTCATCCCCTCGGACTCGCCGTTGGCAGGTGCGGCGACTCGACTCGATCATGTCATGTCATCCCTCCATTCCTCCTTACCCGGGCGATTCACCGTTCCGAGAAACCAACCGCAAATACGTACGATAAGTCCGTTGAACACTGTGCCGTCGTCCCGTCTTCGGACATTTGCACTGCGATCACACCGATCCACATAGCGCACCTTGCAGTCCCTCTCATCACCGGTCACCGGTCATCATCCATAACCGCATCATATCATGATTTTCATCGTGCCAAACCATCCGTGCCGCAGCGTGGCGATGTGTGAAAACGCGTACGCCTCCAAGTTCTCCCGTTCCCTTCAGGGTCGGCGCCATAAGTGGATCAGCCTCATCCGTTAGTGGCCCTGAGCCATCGTCCACCGGGTCGAGTGTGCTGCTGTGCTCTGCGTACGGAGAGCTGATGGAGTGTGTCTGCTGTGAGTCTGTGTCATGATGCGTGCGATGACGCGGAGATGGCCCGATCGCCACTTGCCTCGAGCTCGATCATTCATTCGGCGATTTGATGAGAGGAAAGGGTGCGTCCAATGGGCCATCCGTTTATTTAATCATCGCTCGCATCCGAGCGCGCATTTCGCTCAATCTCGAAATCACTAGATCAGGGCACTGTGAGGCAGGGCAGGGCAGGGCAGGGTAGGGTAGAGGGGGGAGGGGAAATCGGCGACAAGGAGGCAACGACGTTCTAGAACGACTTTTCGAGGAGGGGGGAGTGTGAGAGTGCGTGGTGCGTGCGTGTGTGCGGAGTCGCCTCGCCGAGGATGGCGCATATGAGCAGGTCATGCATACAGCGTGTTCGCGGGCGCGTCTGGCGGGGTCTTTCAGTTGATAAAGAGTTTCACGTACAGTATGCACGTAGTACGCGATTCGTGTCCGGTGCGGGAGATCGGGGTCGTGTACGGCATAATACTGCTTCAACCATCATCTCATTATGGTGGCTGCCTTTTTTCTCCCCATGAATACATCGCGATTGAACATTTTTTTCTTCTTGTCTTCTCGAACGTCACTTTCTGGAAACAGTCGAAGGAGAAAAATGATGTGTTATGTAATACTATATCTTATCAATGTTGGTGTCGTGGCAGGGCAGGCGGAGATAGCCATCGCGATGGTGGTACCTCTCGCGTATGACATCATGTGATGTCGTTGGGGAAGAAGAAAGGGAAGCGAATCTTAGCGAAAGAAGGAGAAGAAGCTTCCCTTGAGCCATCGCATCGAGGCGCGATGCTTTTGATTCCGAGTGACAGTCCGAGTTCAACGGCGATTCCCGGCCATTCACTCCTTTTTGAGAAACTTATCTCTCAACTTCTCTTCTATGTTTGTCGACCATTGAACTGAACCGTATCGCCAGTGTGATCGGCCACTATATGGTATGTACAAACTCAACTTTGGATCGTCTGACGCCGCTCGGGCTGTTGTCCGCCGCGTTCCGGTCACCGAGAAAAGGACAGGCGGATCTCATTATGGCTGAGGCTCATCGGGTCTTCCAGGGTATCGATGATCCTCCATGGTACCGTACGTCTCACTTCCTTCGTATCCACGCAGCAGCTCCGAAATCTGGAACACTCGCGGGTGAACCTACCAGGAGCACACTTCTTCAAAGGTCATTCATATTGACACAGAGGATCAGAAGAAGTACCTCAAACGATCCTCCTCAAACACTGTTGAGGGGCGTGTATTAGCACGAGATGTAGATAGTATACCCTTCCGGAGATGGAAACGCGAGTTCTTCCAGCGCGCGATCCGACGTTTCCGGGGGCATCAGGTAAACTGCTCCCTTATCCAGTACCTGACGGTGCAACTCTTATCGCCACCCGACGCATGTCTACAAAAGAGACTTACGTTATGTACCATCTCTATCCTAGTACCATTCCCCAACATTGGATTCAGAGCTACAAGTGAAGGTATAGATAGCATGGACATACTTACGGCGTAAATCCCGATAGGATTCAAAAACTGGACGATCAATCTCCCACTGGGGCTCCACCACAAATCAATGGCAATTTCGCTGGCTCTAACATGAGATCCGGCAAGAGCTCTATCAAAACAACGATTCCCGTCTTAGCTTATCAGGTCACGATACATTGTTACAAGCACTGTTCAAGACGAACAAGAAAGATGTAACACTGATTATTAAAGTCCAAGCACCTGAATATAAATCCTAGGTCAGCAGCCGGAACCTGCAGAAGAGACTCCGACGTAAGTATAACACTTAGAGTGAGCTTGACACTGACACTAGCACCACTAGAGCATATATTCTTCATCCATACTCTGCACTGGCTACAGCGAAAGCACTGAGCACAATAACCTTTCCCGTCATCAGGTACGTAAATGGTAAGACATTAACCTGTTACTGTTTTACCATTTACTTACCTGATGATGATAATGAGAACGATACAAGTGATAACATTACTCACTAAATACAGCATCCGTCGAGGATATCGAGGCAAAATCAACCCTAAAATTATTACATTGACAAATTTCCGAGAACATAAACCAGGTTTACAATGTTATCCAAGATCAGAACAAGGAGATCACTGATAGCATGAATGGTAAGCGGTCAGTGCGACACACAGACCAAGGAATGTTGCAAAGATGATCCGATCAGCTCAAAGACTAGTCAACTATCATTCGATTTACCAATGTGATAGGAAACACCGAAAAGGCCTGAGACCCACGATAGGTCGCTCCTTTGGATGCGAGAGTTCTGTGTGGTGCAGGTAACTAATGGGCAAGTGGAATTCAATTTGAAGACGCACCTCCAATCGGGAAGACAGAAGATATTAACAAAACCAAGCATGAATCGAGCAATGATGAACATCAATTCTTATCATCAGAAGCAGGCCCAAGCTCTGAGAGACATCGACCTTTAAGGATACCTCCGATTATCAAGACTATACCTCCAAATCGCCTTTCGAACTTGTATGGGGTGAATGGGAACGGCAGCGAAGCAACCCAAAGAATACATGGAAGCCATGATGATGCGGAACGAGGAGAGATTATAGTCTTTCGAGTTGTGCCACCAAAGTGTCAATTTGGTAGCCTCACATTCGAGGTCAGCATCTGAATTATTCCACGGATCCGCCCGCAGTGCACTCATGTCCGCGTCCGCCCTTCCGTTTTGTTCTCGATGGGCCTACAAACCAGTACTCATGTATATGATCACTATACATCATTATATGTCACACGACGACATCATCGCATCCAGAGCATAAAGTAGCATTACCCATCGTGTACGCACGCCCGTCCGCGTCAAGAGGTGTCGATGATCGATGGCCATATCCTACTTTCCGTCAACACACACACACAAACACAGAGAATGTGCGACGTACTCGAGCAACGCGATCAACGACTGAATCACCGCCCACAGGAACGGGATCCACCTAAAAGTGTCGTCAGTCAGTCACGGGCGAGACAAAGACAACGAAAATCGAAAACGCACGTCGACACGCAAAACCCCCCCGCGCGATACACCCACACGATCACCCACGCGAGTATTGCAGCGCCCAAAACAGAGCTCAACACTCCATAGGCCAGAAAGGCGAGCAAGACGAGTAAGGAAAAGGTATAGCGGGATCGGCGGAGGTTGGTCCTCCCTTTACGCGTTCGGAGGGTGGGATTCTTGTCTCTGGGTTCTTTGTTCTGGTTCTGGTTCGAGGGAGGTGAGGACGTGGGTGGGGGGTACACAGTGGACGGTCCAGGGACTGCGTCTCCGTCTGCAGACGGGTGCATGGTCGTGAGTCGAACGAGATCTCCATCCTCCCTGTCCCCACCCTCACCCTCCTCTTCACCCTCCTCCTTGCCATCCTGCCTTCCCCGAGGCGGAACCACAAAATTCAAAAACGCATAAACTCCCGCGACGAAATTGAAAGGAAGGTGGAAGATCAATGTCCAGTAGAGCGTGTACTTGAATATGTCTGCTGTATGTGTGCGTGGGAGCACGGCGAAGGAAAAGGGGAGGGGACGCACCCTGGGCATCAGACAAATAACGACCGCCAGACCGATAAGCCGGCCCTACAAATCCGACTTCATCCGCTGGGCTGTAGAGCGAGGGCCACGAAAAATTGGAATCGTCGAGACCGCCACAGTCTAGCATTCCGTTACATGGACATCCTAGTGAAGCAAACCTTTACTTATTATTACATAAGCAAGGCCTAGTATCTCCGCTCGCGTAGAAACGACAGAACGTCAACCGACGTTTCTGGAAACATCACGACCTGGAAGACGTTCCACACACAGTACCTGTCGTTTTACGTCCGCTTGTGTCCACACGAGTGTCCAAGGTTGACACTTAGACGATGTACCGTATCTCCATCCTATCCCATTGACTTCAGAAACCACGAACAACAATGCGGCGAACATGGGCATAGTACCCGGGCCTATGGCGTCGATCCATGGGATCAAAGAATTGAGCAAAGAATGACCCGCTACGATACCACCATTGGTATAATGCGAGACCGCTAGCGCGAACATGGAAAGGGAAGATCTCCGGCACAAAGCCTATCCCCGTTCGAGGGTTTTCTCAAGAATATGTTTTCGTTCAAACGCTGATAGCGGCTGGACGTTTGTCAACCTGTCTCCGAGTCACCGAGGCTACGATTCGCGGACGAACTGTCACTATACATACTGCCCGGCGCGCCAACTTCGGTTTCCGTCGCACGCTCAACTTGAAAGTGCCCGCGTTCTGCGGGCCTGATGTATATATAAGTTTGGGTACCCTCACCGGTGTTTGAGGAAGATAAGTGGGAGGCCGCGCTTAAGCATGACAGGGCTCCGGAGCCACTGTTCTGAGATATGCAACCGCATGCGTTCGGGATCTCTTCATGATCAACAAATCGCTTTTGGTTTGGGTGCATCGACGTCCACCACGGAGAATGTATTTTGCTGATCCGGACCGGCCGCGGCCACGTCAAACTATATCAATGATCGATGACGAAGGTCAGATCAAAGCCAAAAACTAAATCGATAACGCACGTCGACACATAAAATACCCCCGCCCAATACACCCCACCACATGATCGACTGGCAAGACGAGTCGAAAGCGCTCTCTTTCAAGTTTCCACATGTCCGTCCTCTACATCCGAAGAACACGAAATTTACATTCCATTAGATCGAGCGCTACCTAGTACGTCATACGTCGTAAAGCTTCAATAAAACCTAGACAAAAAGACAAATCCAGCGGAATCTTCTTCGAGGGATATCGTACAAGA
>JBBPPB010000225.1:0-17712 GCA_038091755.1 Leccinum pallidistipes | reverse complement strand
CTTCTGGATGGTTCCCTTTGGAGTCCTCATAAGTGGTTTGTCCGGCTTCGTAATGAGGATCATCTCCTTGAATATCCTGCTGAATGCTGGTGCAGTCTTGTTTGCTTCTTCAATAATCGGCCTTTGAGATTGCGATGAGTACGCCTACCAGGTGTCCCTCGTGTCACATGATCAACATCGAAACGCACCAGATCTTATTTCTGAATTCCACGATAGCGCCGTCGTCACCAACGTCGACGGAACTGAACGGCTCGACCAATACACCAACTTGATTTCGCTCCCGTCCAAACATCACCGAACCCTGAACCAAGGGGCTGGAATTGATGATGTCTTCCATAGGGGCAGGAACAGTTTTCTCTCCGGAGGCGAGGATGATAACATCATCTGCCCTGCCGACGCTATCATAATACTTCAGTCATCGCATCAGTAACTACGGAACATTCTCACATCTTCCACAAGTTCTTCGTCGGATGTTTGACGAAAAGATCAGATGTCGCATAGGTTTTTTCACCAGGGACATTCTCTACAGCCAATGGATGGTTTTCAGTAGCCTACAGTTGTTGACGTAAGTCAAAGGAGGAAGGAACATAAGAGAGACGTACCAATACTTGTAATTCATAGGTGTCGTTTCCGTAGGGAACCCATCTAACTTTAATGTCGTCCGAGAAACGCATCCAAATCCAGTCGCCGTCTGTGATCTCTGTTCTTTGTCGAACGTGTGGGGGACACCCAAACTCTGTGCCTCCGTACATTGAAGAGATTCCGACTCCAGCAGCGCATAGATCATCCCCGACCTTCTCTGCCAAGGGTCCACCACCGTATAACTAGGGCACGTAATCATGTGCAGGTGAAATGGAGACAGGAGAATGATACTCACAACGAACTTCAACTTCTTGAGCTCTTCCACGTTTTCCGGGAAGAGTGCCCACTGCTCCACAAACGTCGGCACAGTCAACAACGCAGTGCACCCAGTCCATCGCATACCATCGAGCATGTTGTCAGACGTTGGTATGACAGGAGGAGCGTGCGGATCGATCACAGCACGTGGTGCGTATATGCAGGCTGTAACGAAAGTGGACAGTGGAAGATTCACTTGAACAGTCAGACCGTAGCCATGGAAGGCAGGTAGTCCCATGACACCTATTCGTTCGAAAGGACATATTTTCTGTATGTCTTGCATCACAGCTAAGGGAATCAGTTGTATCAGCGACAACGAAGCATTAGAACCGATTACGACTAACGCTGTGCTGACCACGACACCAGGATCCTGTGACTGTGAGGGATTGGCTTTGGAAAACCCGTGCTACCTGACGAATGAAAGTAAATCCCGGGGCTATCCAAGTCTGGCCGCGTCACGGGCCCTGGATGTGGTACAAATGGATCTGCTGTGACTTCCTTTCCAAGTTTCGGGAACACATGTGAGATTGTCGGTAATTCCTCGACTAACAACTTCTGGCCTGGAATATTCTTGCGAATATCCTCGATCAGGCCATGGTGTGCGTGGCGCAAATATACTATGCGCGAGCAATGCATCTTCTTCATCATATCAACCACAGCAGCAGCGGAGTTTCGGGGCGACACCAAGAACGGCTGATATGCAATCTGAATAAGAAACCTCCCGAATCTGACTTGCACTGGAACACTTACAATACAGCCAGCGATGATCATTCCGACAACCACAGCATGGTGGAGGAGGGTGTCGCAATTAGCGATAAGCATGATCACTTGTCCCTCGTCGTCCCCGCGCCTGGGGAAAAGAGTACGTGCAGCCCTGTGCGCGGCGCGGCCAAACTCGAGGAAGGATATCTCGGTAACATGGTGATCCGATGCCTGATCGTCTGCATACGCAAACATGGGCAGGTTCGGGTTGTTCTGCATCTGGAAGTTGACGAGTTCATGGAAGAGCAGCGAGCAGTCTAAGGGTGGATGGACTGCCAGTGGAACAGGTGCCATGGCTAGGTTGTGGTTGTGGGAAGAGGTACTTTCCTGTGCGTGTTTTTATGCTGAGCTTTTACATTGAGTTTGATGACGAGCCACATAGTATGCTATGACTCGGAAAGGAGAATTATCCCTGATTCAAGGCCTGATGGGCCAGCATGATGTATTATGTCAAAATGTCAAAGCCGTTTGTGCTTACTCACGAATCATGACAGTCAAGTCAGGTGCCGCGCGGAAGAATCAAAGATGCAAACAAATCGAGAAACTGCAGGCTTCGATCGCTCGAGTGAACGCGTCGAATGCGATCAACGCGCATGCGTGACAAGTCCGGTGACTAAAAAAAAGCTGACCATTACGGTAAGTCATGGCATTTCCGCACTTTCGTAGAAAACACAGAATTTTCATCAACAAAACACCTACATTGCATTTAACATATATTCTGGAGGCCTGCGAGTTCGAACGGGTTCAATCGAAGGAGATATGAGTGAGATATGAATGTGCTGGTAGTCTCGCTAAATCGTCACTCTGGTGTGACCACGTGTGACTATTGGTGACATTCTGTGACTGCCGAAGTTGTTGTACCGTAGTAGCATGAATGTGAGTCTGAAAAAGCTCTAGAGTTGTGGTAAAAGCAGCAGTTTGCGCGTTCTCTTCAATCAAGTGAAATATGGTCTCTCGAAAAATATCTACTGTAATTATTCTGAGAAATCACAAGTCTCTAAGACCCCAGCTTCGTGCCTCGGAGCGCCAAAGCTCCTTTCCACTTGTATGTTTGCCGGGAATCGTCGAATCGTGGGCCAGTCATCTTGCCGCGATCGCACGCCTATTCATTAACCACTAACATTTAAATTCAAACGAAAACGCCAACGACATTGTGACACGCACGTACTGTCACTATTTTTCCTCGCAGGTCGGAGGTATCAGTAATGAGAATGAGACAACGGGTCTCGATGTCGGACGATGTCTGGGGAAGGTGCCAAGAATATTAACGACCAGTCATGACCGCCGCCGGCATCGGAGTCCGTACCCCAACGGCTAAAACTGAGCAGTACCGGAGTCCCGACAGAACTGCGCCATTAATTGTTTGCTATCGATTGATTCTCAGCCTCCTTATACATGTCATGATCAACATACTTACTACATTGGAAAGGCTTGCAAAACAGCCACCGCATGCATCGCAGTTAGATCTAGCCGTGTAGTAAGGCCGTTAACCACAGCAACACATGGCCGAAAAAGATGAATCAAACAGATCGTCCAGTAATCTGTGTATAATGTAAGTCATGTTAGGCTAGTGCTATATATCTTCACATAAAGTCAGTACATGGCGAACACGTTCACAAATGCAACCACGTACCAAGATTGTCTAAACCGCACCAAAATCCTTTCGTCCACCACAGGAGTCATAATGCAAGGAAGCCACCGACCATGTACATTATAATCCGGGTTTGCCGAACCCCGCCAGCACCAGCGAGACCAAACGCTTGCACAGCCCGACCACCTAATTCAGCACCTTGAGGGTGTGCTCGTCAGACGAGGATGAGGACCAGGGATGACGGGAGGGCAAGCACGAGCGCGTGTGGGATGCGGGGGTGCGCTGGCGGCACGGACGACGCAAAAAACGAGGGCATGTGGTGGCTTCTGCACGAAGGACGGGAGAGAACAGGGACGGGGACTCAACTCGTCGTCATGTGACCCGTGCCGTGGACTTGCGGTCGTTCTCGACATCGCGTCGCGGGCCTCGTTATTGTTGCTGTGTCCATGTCGTGTCGTGGTCATCATGATCACTGTGTCGTCGACGTCGCTTCGTGTTGGCGTTGCGCGGCGTTGCGCCACGTCGTCGTGTCGTGTCGTCTTCGAGTCGCGTACGAGGACGAGGAAACGGGGAGGGTGAGCGCATCCAAGCGTGTATGCGGCGGCCATCGCGCGTTCTCGACAGAACGAGAGCGCACGACGCCGAGGTATGGAAGCTGGAGGAGCAAGGCAGGCAGGGTGTCGCCATGACCGTGTGAATGTGCGCACGCGCACACTGGGCAGCAGTGCATGGCGAGCGCAGACTCGGAGGTGGACGGTGTCGTATGGCAAGCGTGCGTGCGCTCTCACCTTCATGGTGGGCGCATCAGGAGGGGCGGGTGTCGCGACGGCGGGTGAGGGCAGTGGTGTGCACTGGTGCCGGTGAGGTGTCAGAGGGAGTGAGGAACACTAATTCGTAGAGAGGTGTCGGGGGCGTATGCGAGAAAGGCTGTTGGACCGCATGGGGACTACTCGTAGCATCTAGCGTGGCTCGAATGATCTCCATGAGAGGGATCATGACATATGCGGAGAATGCTGTTACAAGGGACTGCATAGTGACTACTCTTGCTATAATCGGACTCAAGGCGCAAAATGGAGTCAAGTCTCAGAGACTGATTTTGGCTCACCAAGGAAATGGATCTGAAAGTGAATCGTGATCAGCGACCTCAAAAATGTACTGCCAAGGGTGAGCCCGGCGCGATGAGTGTGATAGTTGAGAAGCAAACGTCATAATATATGAAGCGCGCAAGCTAGGTCGCTGGAACTTACAGTGTTGTCCAGAACTAGGTTCTCGCGCTCCGCGTCATCATAAATGTCTGTGGTGACCTTTATAGGATGTATCAACAAGAGTTGACTTCTCATAGAAAGACACGTACTCCTCGTAACGTTCTGATCTTTGAATGCAGGCGCTGCATCGATGTGGCAGTGCCAGTCGTTCTGAATTAGACTCCAAGGAGACAGAAGGTTGTCCTTCTATGTCAATCCCCGAACATCACGCCAATTTTTCTCACCCAGTCCCCCGCAGATTCAAGATCTTGACTCGTGTCTGTCCTCCCTCGGCGAAAAATACTCCTCTAGTTATAATGTAATTGGCAAAGCGAGTAAATGAAGAAACAGCGTTCGATGGTTCAGCAACTTCCGAAACATGACATCCGGTCAGGAAAACGTCCACCTTGCAGTGATGATTTTGTATCAACATGATCAACATGATATTAGTGAACGGAAGGCATGTTTTTTTGTTTTGTTTTTTCATCCAGCGAGTGTGACAGCCATGTATAACCCCAGCGGCCAGCTTCCCAGGAGGTAGAGAATGCAACAAAGTTGACAAAGTGCCCCGCGATCGGCGAAACAAAACGAAGTGCCAGGCAAGGTAACAATCAGTCCCACCGAATTCAGAGGCGAGGTATTTGATCTCAGGTACGCCAATAGGCATTGTGATCGATCCATCAGCGACATGCACCATGCAAAGACGCTGTTTGAAACCACAGCGAGATAGATCACATGCTGCCGAATTAGCCAGCTTAGCCAAGCCGCATACTTGCGTTCGTGAAGGAAGAACGGCGATTTTTCTCCATTTGTGGATTGGTTTGCGCTATTAGAGAGCAAGGCTGAGAATGCTTCGGAAGACGATCTGGCGCAAATTGTGAGTGGATCCGGATGCTTTTCGACACGCGTAGACGACTACCGCTAACACTCCGATCCTTGTTTGACATGCATGTACAGCCTGCCATCAAATTGCTCGAGTTCTTCCGAGCTTTGGCGCGGGGAGATGGGGCTATCCGCAAATTGGGAATTAGTGTGACGGAGGCTGCGGGAATGGCGAACTTTAGCACCGCTAAAGCCCAGCGGGTGAGTTTGACGATGAAGAATATGCAGGCGATCGGAGAGATCGAGGCGGATGCATGGGTGGGATACTGGATGTCGAAAGGAGCATTTTGAAGTCGTCGATGCAGTTGAGTTACAATCCTTGTACTTTTCCTTGGTGCTATGCATATAAACAGTACGGCTCAGCATGCTCCTGATTTTTGCGTTCCGATGAACCCACTTTCTTAATCGTACCTTTGGAGAGAAATGCAGAGAATCCTTCGGAAGATGATCTAGAAAAATTGTGAATGGATCTAGAAACTTCCCACCGCATATACCGTAGATAATCGTGGCTATCTTTTTTCTAATACGCAGCCCGCCATCAAGCTGTTTGAGTTCTTCCGCAATTGAGTACGAGGAGGCGAGGCTATTCGGAGGTCGCAATTCGCTACCACTTCGGAGGCTGCAGGGATCGCGAAGTTTAGAACAGCTAAAGCGCAGCGGGTGGGTCTGACGATGGCGAACATGCAGGCTATTATGGAGGTCGAGGCGGATGCGCTGGATTGCGAATCTCAACGTTCGAATACAACTCCGATTCGATGTCAGTCGGAGCTGCTAATTCTCGTGCTTCCAGCCTTCCACTCTCCATGATGATGCCCTTACCATACATTGACTCCAGCAGAAGAACGTCATCGTCATAATGGGATTGCATGGACCCACGGGAAAGCGAATAGCTGACATTCGGGCCCCCGTTAGAGCCGTGTATGCGCCTATCGAGCTCCAAAGAGACAGAAGGTTGTCCTTCTATGTCATTCCCCGAACGTCATGCCAATTTTTCTCACCCAGTCTCTGCAGATTCAAGATCTTGCCTCGTGTCTGTCGAAGACGGGTCAGCCTCCCTCGGCGAAAAATACTCCTCTAATTATGATATAATT
This sequence comes from Leccinum pallidistipes, assembly GCA_038091755.1. Classification (NCBI taxonomy): domain Eukaryota; kingdom Fungi; phylum Basidiomycota; class Agaricomycetes; order Boletales; family Boletaceae; genus Leccinum; species Leccinum pallidistipes. The sequence goes on along the minus strand of JBBPPB010000225.1, from coordinate 11,245 downwards.
GGCAGGCGAGTAAATGAAGAAACAACGTTCGATGGTTCAGCAAGTTCCGAAACACGACATCCGGTCAGGAAGACGTCCACCTTGGAGTGATGATTTTGTATATCAGTAAACGGAAGGAGACCGATGGCAAGGTTTTTTTCATTCATCCAGCGAGTGAGACAGCCATGTATAACGCCAGCGACCAGCGGTCAGCTTCCCAGGAGGCAGAGAATGCAACAAAGTGGCAAAGTGCCCCGCGATCGGCGAAACCAAGCAAAGTGCCAGGCAAAGTAACAATCAGTCCCGGTGACCGAATTCGGAGGCGAGCTATTTGATCCCAGGTACGCCAATAAGCATTGTGATTGATGCCATCAGCGACATGCGCCATGCAAGGACGTTGTTTGAAACCACAGCGAGATAGATCACGTGCTACCGAATTAGCCAAACCAAGTTGTATACTTGCGTTCGTGAGGACGGTAATTCCCTCTCAAGCAACGGAGAGGGAAGAACTTGGCGATATTTCATGTCCACCAACTGCAAAGATATCCGAGGGATATGGCACAGTTTTACAGGAAGATCTTTTCATGCGAGACCAGGTGAGTACTGATTCACTCCAGCGCGAGATAGGTTAATGCTTCGTCCGGTTGTGAAGCAGCAACTAAGCAATGGCCGACGATGTGAAGAAGGGTTATATATAGTGATAGCAGGTCTTCTCATTTTGCCGGTGCGGCGCTTTCTTCAAGTTCGCGACTCATGGGAAATTGCGGATACCACGATACGGGGACCTGCCTCGGTAGCGTTTTAGCGAAGGAAGCTGTGGGAATCATTTGGTGACGTTCAATCCAGCCTATTGAACCTCGGTTGAGAGGCACAAGGGAAACTACAATTGGACAAATCGGAGTCGACAAGAGATTGCGGCAGGAGTCCTAAAGGTCCTCGGATCATGGACTAATCCTATTGACTGATTGGGGCTACAAGGCTCCTAGCACTGATCACGCGCGCGGATCCCGTACTTGTAGTAGGCAACTTGACTCCGGTTCCTCCAATGATCCGACCGACTCCACCTACCTGGACGTAGCCAACCGGGATAGACAAATGCCACTGGTGGGGGTAAGAATGATAACGGGATCATACCTTGGAATCTTATTATCCGGTAATGAACTGCAGGTTACCAATTTTTGTCACTCTGGCGTCACATCGCTCAGCGCTGTCCTGGATCCATTAAACGCAGTAAGATATGGAGAGCTTTTGTCTTCAACCTGCCGGATTGCGCACTCTGTAACCGAACGGCATTGGTCGGCCGACAAACAGGAACGTTCTGAAACGTAACTAGTGCCCTTCTTCCCGATTGCCTTTGGTAGCTCGAACGCACTCTCAGCTGCAGGCAAGCCTTGTCAATGATCGTGTGATGTTTATTTGCCATCACGCCGGAAATGGCCAATTTAGCCGACCGACACACTTTTGAGCACTTGTGACCTTGCTCGGTCTGGATCTTCGAAATGATGGTCATTTCCCAGCGGCGCTACGCCGTCGGACAACAAAAAAGACCACTGGCAGGCGTGTCACCTCCCACCACTTTCTTAAAGATGCTCGCTAACCCCTCTTCCCTGCTTTTTTTTCGCATTCCGTCTCCTTCCCTGCACCTTGAGACGTAACTGACACCGGTACTTTCCTCTCTCTCTTGCACACTCATCCGACGTTGAAATCGACACATCATGACGGTGCACAATACAGAGCGCAGTCCGCTCCTCGCGAAACCCAAGGTTGAAAGCAAAGACGGCGCGCCCGAATGCCACGAGATTTCATGTACAACACGCCTCAGCATCCTCGCCGCGTTGTGGGCGGGGACCTTTCTTTGTGTGAGTTCTCCACTACGCTCAGTTTTGTCGTCGCTGAAGGTTGGTTCCTAGAACTTGAATTGTGCGTCGTAATGTTTCATGAAGTGTTGTCTATGATCATTCAGTGCTTGAATCAGTGACGATGGTTGCCACACGTACGATGGTTGACTATGCTTGGAACACGATCATTTCTAACCACTGCCATTCTCAGTTTTACCCTCGATCACATCCGAGTTCAAAGGGTCCAATCAAGCCAGCTGGATCGGTACCTCGTGCGTCTACGTTCTCCATCCCTTTACACCAAGTATGCACCCACATATCACTTCAGGTACCTACTTTCTACCTGCACCTTCACTCCCCTCTACGGACGACTTTGTACTATCCTCGGTCGACGTGTGGCTTGTCAAACCGCGCTTTTGGCGACCATTCTTGGCACGGTTCTCTGTGGGATATCAGGTGGCATGGTCGAATTGACCGCTGCGCGGTTCGTACGTACACACTATCTCACCCCTTCTGCACGACAAGACCGCTGATACGTAACATTCAATATCCCCCTGTAGATAGCCGGTATGGGCGGGGGCGCCGTTCAGCTGATTGCCATGTAAGACTGTCCATTCTTTGTTCATCCTCTCCGGAAGAGCTCATCTGCGAACGCCTCAGGATCGTCACATCGGACATGTACAGCATTCGGGTATGTTTATAGGACGCCGTACTTTATCAGCGCGACGGATGATCAACGTTTGTGCCTTAGGACCGCGGATTACTTCAAGCGTTCAACAGCATCTTTCAAGGCGTAAGTTCGCCCTGACATATCTGAATACGTATCTGATGTGACTACAATGTACAGCTTGGATTGGGTCTCGGTGGACCCTTTGGCGGACTTTTGAGTGATCTGTACGTAACTCTTCGCCATGCTAAACCGGTTAGGTCCAGGCTAACGGCACTGAAGATTTGGCTGGCGAATGGCGTTCTTGAGTCAAGTGCCATTCTTTGTGCTGGCAATGATCTTTGTCACAAAGACGCTTCATTATGTTACACCAGTGAGTGCTTTGTCCTCTTTCCCACAATCAATTCTCGAAGATGTATTTTCCAGGGTCAAGGTCAGAGCGCAAAAGAAGTTTTATGTAGAATTGATTTTGGGGGCTGTATTACCCTGTTCCTAACGGTAAGTGCCATTTCCTCGTATTCATTTCACCTGAGCAACTTGTTTCTTGGTTAGATTGGATCGTCCCTTGCGTGGCTGAGCACGAAATTCAACGAGGATTTTCCCGTGCGTCAATTCCTCTATCCCCATACTGTTTCCTCATCTCAACATCGTCCCCAGTGGACGGACACCCAAGTTATTGTCCCTCTAGCTCTGTCCTTGATCTTCCTCGTCCTTTTTCTCGTCATCGAATGTGTCATCGCAACCGAACCCGTCCTCCCACTGTGTCTCTTGCGCGAAAAAGTTCCTCTCCTGGTGGGACTCAGCAATTACTTCGTGTCGGTCTGCAACTTTGCGGTCATGTACTTCATTCCGCTGTGGTTCCAGACGGTTCCTTTAGACAGTGCTTCCATTGCAGGTGCGTGTATATATCAGAGCAACGTACGGCCCGCTGCTGACAAGTATCTCTGGTGTTGGCTACCTTTGCCTTGGGTTGAATAGGCTTACATTTACTTCCGGATAGTCTCGCGATGGGTCTCGGCTCGTTGTTCACTGGGTATATATGGTAATTTGTCTCTGCATTTTGCCATTTGCTGACTCCGTTCGTTATGGAACCTAGCTGGCTCATGCAACGCACGGGTAAATACAAGATGATCAATCTTTTATTTGGTATATTCCCGTTGTGCGGCCTCATTCCCGTCATCTTCATGCGGGAAGACTCTGGGTTTGTGCAAAAGTGGTTTAGTGTCGTGCCGATCGGATTCGGGAATGCAGTAGTGTTCCAGACGGTGTTGAGTAGGTCCCCCGCATTCTTTATTCATCTGGTCGAATGATGGATCACTGATTGTGCTCGATTGGACAGTTGCATTGCAGGCACACTTGTCAGGTACGTTTTTTATATGCAGCGGAGGCATGGGATGTGAATAAACGTTGACATATGCATGGCTTTGTAGAATCCCAGATGGCATATGGAACGGCGTTCGGACAGCTCTTCAGAGGACTCGGTTAGTCTTCTCTTCTAACGAGACACAGAAGTTGTCTGTTACAGGATCCGTCTAATACCATCATATCCACAGGACAAACGTCCGGCGTTGCAATTGCATCTGCTGTGTTCCAATCCCGCCTCGATACTGAACTCCATCAACGTATACATGTCCCTGGTGCTGAGAAGGTGCGAAACTGTCCTCTTGGTGTGTGGGCGTTGACTGATGCATACCCTTTCATCTTGGAACAAAAATAAAACCGAAATTAATACCGAAATGCGTCATCATCGCTCGGCCGCAATGCAACAATGATCCCCGGGAATGAATCTGAAGATCATTGCCGACATCCGGCACTCGTTGAGCCTCGTGACCACCCTTCCCGACCCGCTCCAGCGTAATGCGCGTGATGCATATGCTGCAAGTCTACAAACCGTCTTTATCGTCGCGGCCTGTTCGACGTTCATGGCGTTCCTCGTACGACTGCCCGTGCGTTCCTCTCTTTCTCCTTTAGTTTTGTTTCGTTTTCGTCTCGTTTTCGTGTCCTGATCTAACCCGTCCTTTTTTTCCTGGTTGTTGACGGTGACACAGATCCCGGAAAAGAAGATGGAAGAGTGCGGGCATGGAACGATCTCCGATTCTGATTCTGAGACGGACGTTGAACCGGGTGTCTGTGATGAGCGTGCGACGCAGTGAGGTTGGTTGGCTTCGTCGCTATTTTTCTTTCTCTGCGACGGGCAGTCACCTCCCCATCATTGGAACGATCGGAGCGGGTAGGGAGTACTTGGTGGGAAGTCCATGGACAATGGATCCCTGTAGGATATCATGACAACCCTGTACTAGTACACTCCGAGTTGGCTGCGATGCATTGCGTTCATCGTTGTCTATTTAACATACGGATGGTCGTCACTGGAAGATATGACTAGATCTGTCGAGTTTGAGCGTTTGATGAAATGTAATGGAGCACGAGTTGAGGTAGGATAGAAGACGACATGAAGTTACTGGGACGGTCAACGTTGAACGGACTCGGACGGAAGAGAAGGTCAAAGCTATCGCGATCGTGATGATCAAGGTGATCCAGACCATGGGCCACAAGGATGTTACTATCTCGTAGTGCTTGGCAGTTTTACGAGACGGCAACATCCCCGGTGCCTACATATGTACTGGGTCTATGTGCGGCTCACGACTCGGATGAATGTTCGACGTTCATGGGATGGCCCGCCGGGGGCCGTGTCACCTTCTAGCCTAAATACCCATTCCCACACCATTTTTTCCACGCTGACATTCCCACAACATCAAGTTGCAAATACTATCCCGTACAGTAACTTCGGCATCATGCTGGTTCGGCACTTCCATAGAATACACAATTATGCACACATTTCTCATCATCCAAACCGCTACATTAGATCTACTATGTATTCTGACTCCTGAGGGTTTCCGAGCTCAAACGGGTTCAAACGAAGCAGAAATGAGGAAGATGTAAAAACAGTTGTAGTCACGCTGAATCGTCACGTTTGCCGCGTAAAGTGCCTTTCTGACGGTGTGACCATGTGTGACTGCCGAACCAGCATGACTGCCGAACTTCGTTACTGTACGGGATAGTAGTAGATAGAAAGTACAGTAAGTATACGAGTACATACATTTCACTGGATAGTAGTACTTGTGCGTGTTGGAGAGCAAGAACGAAAAGCCATATCGATAGCGACGACGTGCATGATATACAATTATTGTTTTATCTTTTCCTTCTTTTTTTCTGTATTTTGATTAATTTCATAGCCATATGCATGTAAACGTTCATGGAAAAACTCCTCTCAGAGGTGTCGATCTGAGTCCGGTCGGCGTCCAGTAGTTCGTTAGAGATGTCATACGGGACGTGAGTACTTGAGTAGCCATCGTTGCTGACATGACGCGCATACATGGATCCACGCAGTGACGCAGGAGCCCGCCAGCGGGCACACGTAGTCACGTCGTTATCTAAAACATGAACCCGACCATCTCGACGAACTCCCCAGGTTCGCCCATGGATCTGCCCTCCCGCTTGGCCCTCCGCGCAGCCTTGAAATCTGCGCCTCCGAACCGCGACCCCGCGGCCATTTTCTGACGGGGACGGATGAGCCCTGTGTCCACATCGTCGTTATTGCTGCGCGGCGCACTGGAAGCGAGGTGCGCAGGGAGGGGCGGGACGGGCGGTAGCGGGCCTGTCTGGTACACGTGCTTCGACTGGCGAGGGCGGGGAGGGGTGTGTTGTATACGTGCGGCAGCAAAGGTGACTGTATGCGTGCTCTCGTCGGAGTTGATCGAGAACGTGACCGAGCGGGAATCGTCTCCTGCCACTGCTGCCGGGCGGCTAGTACGCGGACGCACAAAGGAGCGTGTACGTGCGCGGGGAGTCGCGGGGTGCCGGGAAGAAGTGGATGTGGTCGGTGTAGACGGGGTGGAGGTGCGCGGGGAGGTGGTGAAGACAGCGGTGGCAGGGACCTCGTTGCCGAGTCTGCGGCGGAGGCGCTCGAGCTTGGCACGGCGCTCAGAGGAAGTCTCCGAGGGGAAGGTGGCGGTGTCGGATGCGTTGGATACTACGGAGAGCACGGAGGACCGGTGAGAGGGCGGTGGTCGGTGGTACACGGGGGACCTCGTGGATGGGAGTGAGTCGACGGAGGGGTTGGAGAGCTTGAGCAACGGGGGCAGGTGAGTCGGCTTCCGCTTGCGCCAGGCAGACTCGGATCCGGTGGGTGTGGCTGTGCGGGTCTCGAGCGTAGCTACAAAGTTGGTGAGCGTAGGCGAGCGAAGAGGAAGACATAACGTACCTTCTGGCACACGAGGGACGTCACCAAGGACTTTTGTGAGTTTTCTAGATGATCGAACGAGGGCAAAACGCTCTCGAGACGAGAACGTGTTAGCTGTGGGGGGAAGCTGCATGATGGTACCAGACCGATGCGAGTATTCCCCATTTTTGCGACGAGTTTAAAGAGGGGGAGACTATGCGGTGATGGGATACTAAACTGGATATACAAAGGCAAGTCCATTATTGTACTAGAACAACAATAAGCCGTTGCTTCGTCACAAACGAACGCCCATATCAGGAATCCTCATGTCCATACGTTGGTCGCTTCTCCCGTCCCTCCTCTCGACCCCTCGCTCGTCACACACAGCCGCTGTCACGCGCGCTGGCCGTCTTCTCGTATACTCCGGCGAGCTTCGGCCCCGCATCCCCGTCGACGCCGCCCTCCATGTGCTCGACCTACGCGATCCCACGCCCGTCGCTCCATGGCGTACTCTCGACTCTTCCCCCGCCCTCTCCGCTGTCCCGGAGCCCCGCGTTGGTGCAACCGCCGTTTATGACCCTCCTTCCAACAGTCTTTATCTCTGGGGCGGCCGCGGCGGTGTCGATGCGGCCCCGCTTGGCCGCTTCCAAGCCGGCGTCTGGAAGGCCCCGCTCGATGGCCTCGATTCCGCCAACTCGATCCTCTGGGAACGTCTCCCCGCCGTCAACGATGACGACTCGGACGCAGCTCCCGCCTTGACGAGTTTCCACTCCTCTGTCGTTGTCGAGGTACGTCTTCAACGTCGTGACTTATCGCAGGCGCTTATCTGCTTTCCCAGGGAAAACTATACGTCCATGCAGGATGCCCTGCCGCGGGTCGACTTGCCTCTTTGCACGCCTACGATCTCGCCACGCACACCTGGCACAAGCTCGCAGATGCCCCCGACCAGCCCCGCGGCGGTACCGCCCTTGCCGCCGTCTCCATCCCCTCCAACCCTGCACCCGTCCTCATCCGTTTTGGAGGTCCGTTTCGATCCGTTCGTCTAACCTCTTGCACCTCACCACCCCAATACAGGTTTCGCGGGCGTCCAGCTCCCCCAGGTCACTCCGGCCCCGCTTGACGTCTATACGCCGAGCACCGATACCTGGACGACCGTCTACCCCGCCCCGGATCCAGACCATGGCTTCCCGGGGGCCCGCTCCGTGCACGGTCTCATCCCGTTCTCCACGGGCACGCAGAGTGACGGATCCGTCTCTGCTCCCTTCCCGGTGGCCATCCTCCACCACGGCGAAAGCGCTGCCTCGGACCTCGGCCACGCAGGCGCAGGCGTGTTTTGGGGCGACGCATGGCTCCTCCTCGCTGCCGACCCGTCGAGCTGGCAGTGGAAGAAACTTCGTGTCGAGGGTACGTCGTGCGCTCGTATTTCTACATAATAAATGTAATAAATTTCTGCCGCGTGTGCAACACAGGTGACACAGCGCCCGAACCTCGGGGCTGGTTCTCCTCTGCGGCTGATGTAAGTGGAGGCAAGACCCGCGTCGTCCTGACGGGCGGACTGCTTTCGTCCAACGAACGAAGCGATCAGGTGTGGATTGGGAACGTCGACGTCTAGTTGACCGTTTTGTCGTCAAGAATGTATCGTCATGTCGAACAAGAGTCGTGACGCTCGTACGAATTGTTACAAGCCTTGTTCTGTTGTAAAGTATCCTTGGTGACTGACTTTGTGGAATGCCATGCGTTTGTAAATGTTGTCTTTTTTATTTTGTCTCCATAATCGAGTGAGCCATATTTACATTGTAGACGAGATCAACAGCATTCCATCGTCGTCACGCCCACCTAAGCGTCCCCTGGAGGCGGGGGGTCGATCCGGGCCTCAGCCGAACGCGGGGAATTTATCAATCAAAGTTCAGTACATGTGTATTCGGTTGGCGGGACTTGCCCAAGAAAGGAAACGTGAAGAAACGATCGCGCTTGGACGCACGATCGATCGATCGATGACACCTCTGTAGGTCGTTCCCTTTGTCCCGCTTCGGGGCCCGTGTCGACTCAGAGATCGGATCCAAAAGCCACAACATATCCCCGGTTGAATGGTCTCTGAGCTACCAGCATTCCACTGACTTTCTTCTTCTACCCCTGACGGATTTGCATTTAAATTTCTGGTCGTCCTGCCAAGACAATGATGTCCCTTACCGTGACGTACGTTGTATATATATAATCCGGTGATCATAAAGAATAGGTGGCCGGAGAACAGAAAGCATCTTTCGCATATCTTGAAGAACCTAGAAGTTATCAACAAGTAGGATAATGACTGGGACAAGAGAGGAAACGTGCAGCTACCACATCTTCAGATACGAAAGCTCTGCTCTCCACGGATCGGAGGCGACGCAGGGCTACACCTACAGCGAACTCATCCGACTGACACCGTATGTAAGCGGCCAACCAAACCCATGCCGCCGCCTCCTTCAGCATCTTTCACGAGCAACGTCCGGAGATTGATGATCAGTCGACAGCCTAACAGCGCATGCATCGATGCGGGATAACTATCCACCACCTCAGGATGTGTCACCTGCGTTGCATTTGCAGCGTGAGTGTACCGTTGTTTTCGCATTGGGAGCAGGATAGAAGAGGGATGTTAACTTGAATATACCCATATTCGTATGTGCTTCGACGATGTGTCCGACTGTGACAGACGTAGAGAGGCCGAATACGAACAAGATGCTAGCAGGACGAACAGCCAAAACGTGATACAGTCGTCAGAAACCCGAGCGCAGACCATCGACGCGAACAAGCTCAGGCTTGGCTTACCAGTAAGAAGTAGCTTACACTGCCGATCGCGAGCCTGTCTGCGAGAAATAATCTCTTCCGACTGGAGTAATGAACTGACGGTCGGTAGCGGATGGCTTGGAAGAGAATCACTACACAGAGCGTCCCGTCGAACAAGATGCCGGGCAGCCAGAAGAAATGGGGGTGAAAGGGCGCTTGTCCTACGTTTGCGCAGGCGTATAGCCCTGGTCCGACCTCGTTCGTGACTGCAGTGTTTCAGATAAAACGTACCCGCGAATGAGCGTAGGTATACGGAAGAATGGGCGTGACGCACCTTGGGAATATGCGTCTATGTAACCTAAGAGACACGACATGGTTGCGACTTCGCTGGCACACGTAACCGAACATCAAGAGGGCAGGGACTATCTTCGACGTCACGGTTGTGAACAAGACATATAGCCGAGCTTGAAGCATCACCCAAAGATGAATGGGAGTTAGTAATCAACGCTGAAGGAGTAGCGGACGCTAGACATACGCCGAATAAGAAAAAATACCACAAGCATGAGCCACACTTCGGCGACAAGGTAGAAATTGCCTTGGAATGGAGTAAGATTTAGAGGTGGAAATATATCTGTGAAATACAGACAGACAGCTGCAAATATGTCGATCATTTCGAGGCGTCAACTTGATTTCGTTTTTGCTCCGTCCAAGAGAACCTACAATTGCCATTGTCGTCGGCCATCAAGAAGGATAGCCCGATTCGAGGAACATTCAAGAGCCGTGCACGTACTTGCAGACTCTTATTCACTCCAGTGGCAGCTATGAAAGCGAGATAAGCAACAGTCTTGGACTCCAGTTGAACACCAGTGGCAAAGACAACACAAAGACCTCTCATGAACTCACACAGCGACGACATCAGCAGCTAACTGGATCTAGAGTACGCGTTTCCCTCGAATGATATTGGTGAATGCTCAAGAGTGCTCAGGTCGAACGAGTCCCTACTACCAACATATAATTGATCCTTCCGAACGAAAACGGGGCAGAGTCTGAAAATGACGAGTCAGCGGGGGCATCGACGCGTTGAAGAATACTCGGATGCATAACCCAGACGTATAGTATACGACCTCCTTAGTTGACACGTGAACGTGCAGCCTGAGGAAAAGTTAATATAGCGCGTAATCCTCACCTCTTGATCGAATATAATAACTTCCGTGTACCATTGTCCAACAATCTAACGTCAGAACGTATGGAGAGACTCGAACATGGTATAAACTGTACTTGCCGTGGTCTTACGACGGAACGTCACGGAAGCAATAGTAGCTGTAGTGCATATAACCCAAATGTCTCATTGATGATTGCCATGTACAGGATCACCAAGTTGCTTGACACCGTGACGGTTTATATCACACCCATAAATCGTGGGAAAGTGTCAACTTGTGTTTCATTTCCCGCCAGATCAGTGGACCATTGGTGAATCGTGATCTGATTTAGTAACCTGATAGAGAGGACCAATGCCCGAACTCATCATTGCACCAGCAGCTCCTCAATTGTTGTAACCACATAGTCCAAGTAAATGGAACTACATCAGGAAAAAAGGTTCGTGCCTGTAGCACAGCACAGCTACATAGCATTATGTAGTCACGGCTTATAAATCACATTCTACAGTAGACTACTGTAGCGTACTGTAGCACAGTCTGATACATGTCAACTACTGTAGCACGATCCAATAAAATACATTTTATATTGACTACTGTAGCACCATCCAATATGTAAGTGGGG
>JBBPPB010000224.1:0-17738 GCA_038091755.1 Leccinum pallidistipes | reverse complement strand
AGTCATTCTATATCCGCTCTTCGCTCCTACTGAGGGGGTGCACCTGTCGTCGACGAATGGGGGCGTCATTATACAGCATATTCGCCCTTATCTCTGACCGCGGAATTCCGTACATCAGCAAACTGGGGGTTTGGGCTCCAGGTTACCCAGGGTCTCCAATTACCACAGACATTCCAGTATTTCCAGCTCCTACAGAATGAAATCTCCAGCAGCCACAGATTCTCCAAGATGACATATCATTTCCGGACAACTACAATCATTCCAATGTCCAAGGTGACACATGATACTAATTCCGGACTCAAATTTAAAGTGCACTTTGACTCGAGGTTCATAATGATATATGTATATCATTATTCTGAGAATAGTAGCTAGTACTTGTATAGAAACGTTACAGGGTCAAGGAGCCAAAACCACTTGTAGTACAATTGCAACACCGAATGAGTTCCCAAACCGATCTTTCTGGTGTGAAAGGTCACGCGTTATAAAATAGTACTGAACAGATTTTGCCCAATCACTTTTGAATTGAGCAATAAAATTGAGCCACGGCAGATTTGCCCGATCCGGCAACCCCGGTGAGCAGGCACACTCGCGGGGCATCTTTATTGAGATTGTTGAGGACGTCACAGATTTCGCCGAGGAACAATTTGCATGTGCCCGGAAGGCATCCTTTCTCATGAGTGTATCTAGCGCCAAACACATACGGCATGTCATTCAAGTCGATGGATTCAGCTGTGTTCAGATCTGTCAACATGAGATCACCATCATCGGAAGGGTCAGACGTACCAATATGTTCCACCTCATTCATCATACATACAACAGTGATGGGCCTCCATGCACCATAGTAACTCCCTCCAAGAACACGGCTTTAAGCTTAACATATTCTCGTAAGCCAAGATTGTCCTATTAATATGAGATCCTAACATTTTCTCACCGTGTCTTTTATGAGCAACCACTCCCCATGGCCCATCCCCGACGCCGGCAGCCTATCGTGACGCCGATACGTTAACATCATCCGCCCAATCAAACTCGACATGCATTTTCTCACCGTGTCTTTTATGAGCAACCACTCCCCATGGCCCATCCCCGACGCCGGCAGCCTATCGTGACGCCGATAGGTTAATATCATCCGCCCAATCAAACTCGACATGCCTGACCTGCACAATGTGCACCAGACAAGCATAACAGCACACCCCTCAATCCACTTCTCCAGCTCCGCCACCCAACTTTCCAGATTAGCGTATCCTTCCAAATGCAATTGATCAATCTGGGCCCCGTCATTAGCCCGTCAGCCTCAGCCCCACATACAAGATCCAGGAAATAGAAAGCTCACTCACCGCAACCTGCGTCTTGCGACTCAGCAGCTCCGAAAACGCCTCGTGTGCATACGCCCACCTCGGCAAGTCTCACCGCCCACAGAATGTCCCGGTACAGATTGATCGAGTCTCGTTCTGCAACGCCGGCGACACTCCGCGTCCAAAACGAATCGCGCCCCGTTGTACTGGAAAAACAAAACAAACACAAAACAAAAACAGAAACAGAAATATAAAAGGCACGCTAGTCGGTCAGGAGCAAAAAAAAGGTATGACCTTCAAGTGCCACGTACGTGATCACATGTAGCACCTGAAATTTCGACTACAACAGGTTCCGAACCTCCTTGAACAGCATGATCATATTTGCGGATCAACGTTGACCGCGAGCTGGAACCCGCCCCCACGGAGCCGGACGATCTCAAACAGACGTCCATTACGGCCATGTCTCGTCGGTTGATGTAGTGCAGACGTGCGTCAAAGGTCAGGTGTCGACTTTCGAGCAGAAAGGGATTGCGCGGCAACAATTTATTCACAACGACGTTCGAGTTCGTTTGTGTGCATATACAACAAGATGTCGCCTTTTGATAAACGTGATCGACTGCGGATCAAAGTTGACCGCGAGCTGGAACCCGCCCCCACGGAGCCAGACGATCTCAAACAGACGTCCGTTTAGGCCATGTGTCTCATCGATAGGGATGATTACGCGGCGACAATCTATTCCCAACGACATTCAAGTTCGTTTGTGTGCATATACAACAAGATTGCTCACCTTTTGATAAAGCATCGAAAATTGCTCGAGAAAACTCTCCTTGTCTGTCCATCAGATTATCGAGATGGTCTTGTAAGATGGTCCGCTGGACGAGTTTCTAGTTGGCAATGTCAGCCTTTCTACATCGGAGGTGGAATGATCAGTGAACGTACCGACATCGTAAACCGATTACCATAGGGAAACAGGACGGGCTCAAGACTGAAAAGGTCCTCCTCGTATTCTCTGAGCTTCACAACTTTGAGCGCGGCGTTGCGAAGATCGGCTTGACGGATGGTTGAAATTTTCCATTGACGCGAGTCCCGTGGTTCTGATGGACCCTGATAGGGCTTGCTCGTTGCGCACAACCCTTTTGACGGCTTTAAGTTCTTTGAAAGTGGCCTGCAGTTCGGGGTGGGATTTTCGCTAGAGAGAAACGGTTGAGAACACGAGAGAGAGAAGTGAGAGAGACTACCAACTCGACGACCTTTCTCTTCTTGCCGTTTTCTTGTAGTTCTTTTTCCCAACCTTGTCATCGGCAAGCAGACTAGTGGGATTTTCCTTGAAGTCGTTCCTGCTTGCAAGTTCTAGGCTCTGCGATAGCCAGGAGCATCCCAGACTTGGATTTCTTGGGGGTATATAGGGGTCGTGAGTGGGCTATCATGTAATGTCGGTCGTTGGGAGTCGTTGATGAAGGCATCGGCTGAGTTTCCCACGCAACAACGTTTTTCCCACATAGTAGCAGATAAGATAGAGATAAGATAGATACGATATCACTCCACCTCATCGATCGACGGAGACCAGCTCAACTAAATCTGAGCGACGACACCGACCTCAGCCCTCCTAATTAACATCACCGACGCGCCTTAAGCGCATGTTTGTTCAACCGATCCCGTTCATCGGGCGCCTGAGCCCTACCTCTCAAATTCAACCCCACCAACGGATCCTCCCCACCCACCCCTCCCTCAATGAGAACGCTGACTCAACACCGTTGAGCCCGGTAAACTGGCCTTCCACGCTGTCTTTGTTTCGGTCCGGAGTGTGTCCACGGCCTCACTCGAGAGTGCCGGCGGTGCGGATCACGTCGGATCTTTGGATGTTGCGGTAAATCCCTAGCGCGAATGGTGAGCGCGAGAATAACATCAAGCCTAATGAATGCCATGCATTGAAGAAAACCTCGACCTGTATTTTCAAACAATGGGTTAATGGCCGTCACTGAAGGGTACGTATAGACTGTGGACGGGTAAATGGAGGTACGCTGATGAAGGATCAGTGTACTTGCCTGTGGTTTAATATGAGGGACGACGACGCCGATCAAGAGAGCGCCTAAACTGGAATGGTGTGATCAATGACGCGACAGGGGATATCTCGGAGGGTGAGGGGACATACATATTATCCAAGGCTGCCCCACCGCCCGTCCCCGTCCCCGATCCCCTCCCCAATCCCACCTCGAGACTACGCATGCGCGCGACCTCCATGGCTCGTAAACACAAGTCCATCCGAGCTTGTCGAGCAACGAACTTCGAGATGACCCATTTGCGGAGGATGTTGTATGCACGTATACAACTTCGGACGCTGGGCGGAAGAAGACGATAAACCGAGTCCTGAGAGTCAGATACCAACGACGACGGTTCGACGTCCATGAGATGGGAATACATCGTCTGAATGTCGACATCATCCAAGTAGCTTATCTCCCGGGTGGAGAACCAGCCTGTCCGGTCAGCGCTTTGTACTTCGAGAAGATCAGCGGTGATGAACAGATCCTGTTGATACGAACGTCAATGCAGCGCAGTTCGTGTATAAAACAAGCGCGTACCTCCTCCGTGACGTTACTGAACGCAGCAAAACCCATCGCGTTCAAATCCGCCACCAGATCCTCAGCGGCCACTCGAAATCCGATGCCAGGCTCCCGAAAGATCGACCACGCGAGGGCGTCTCCTTGGGTCGGGGGACGGCACACGCGACCGACGGTGGACGCAACGTGTGTGACAAGAACGTCGACATCGTGTTCTTCCTCGTCACCTCCAACTCGTCCCAGGCACGAGCAAGTTCGTCGTCGTCCTCGGCCGGAGGACAGTCGGGCACAGATCTATCCAGCGGTGCTTCCAAAAAAGCTCTGACCGTCTCGTACAACTGGACCTCATCCAAGCAGTCATGTGCGCCCCCGCCAGTGGTAATCCACTCCTTCACGACCCCAAATATCTCCGAACGGTATTGTACAACGTGGATGGGCGCGTTTGGAGCGGTGTTGCTCGAGGGTCGACTCCCCACGAACCGTTTGCGTAAAAGCTTACGTCTCATTTAGCCTCTGAGAAGAAGGGGGGAATCCTCGTACTCACCTCGAAAAACACATACGGCGTCACGAAACTGGGAAACATCTTCCACCACACCCACGCAAACTCGCATCGATCGATAATCAAATCCCTCGTATTCCCATCCCGCAACGACGTCTCCCCGTTATCGTCTGCCACCGCGACCGAAACGCCCTTGAGACCGTGAATAAGCACGTTCACCAGCCTGTCCATCGTCCCGGCTTGCACAAGCACTCGAATCGGCCGTTCGGTGGACACCTCCGTCATCACTTGGTGATTGGCGCGTTAGGATATGGCAGGGAGCGAGTTCCTCCGCTGCACGCTGCTCTTGCGCTCGAGTCACTGCAAAGAGCCAGGCTTCACCCGTATAGAAGGCGTTCGAACAATCGTCCTTCGCTGCTCGATGTTTCAATCGCAGAACTAGGTGGACGAGAGGGAGCGCGCGACGCTGGCCTCGAAGCCGAACCCGGATCCATGTCAGAGCGGGCCACGAGAAGCAGTTCCCCATCGTACACAGGAATGGCGGTTCCTCCTAGATCAACGTCTCCGATCTTGAGCAATTTGTCTTTGCTTGTCGGCGCATCGTTTCTCGCAAACGTTCGCAGAGAGGTGTCGAGGTTGCAAAGTTGTTGGAGCTCGTCCACGCCGAGTTTAGTCGGCCCACTCTCAAGACGACCCCTCCATACCTGACCTCGATCAATCAGAGAGACAATGGGTAAAGGTTCGACGAAGAGAAGGAGAACCAGAGGATGACAGTGTGTATGAGCCGTAGCAGTAGACTGACTCCAGAAGAATGGTTCAAATAATCCTTTCCTCCGTGGTTCGGCAGCCAAAGAAAGCGACATGAACTGGTCGATGCTAGTGCTACGCATCAGCTTCTATCTCACAAGCCATCGCACAATGAAACGTACCGCTGGAATTTCAGAGCAAACGCATTATGTATGCCCTTCCCATCAGAAAAGTCCTCCCAAAGCGAAACCAGCCTATTGACGTCCTGAGCAAGCGAGGCACACTCGACGGGCGTCCTCGAACAGAGAGCAAAGCGCGTACTGAGACCCTCGAAGATACTCTGCGCATTTAAAAGCGGCTCGGTCACCCAATACTCGTCGTCCGCACGAGTTTGTAGGCGGACTTGATGGAAATTTGCAGGAAGTCGCTCGGGCAGATGCACTATAACCACGATGACCATCCACATGCGAGACCAAGTGAAGTAAAGGCAGACAAGTGTGGCCCTCGATCGCGCCAGCTCCGAGCGTGCTGCTGTCGAAAGACATCGCTGCGGGTCCGGGAAGAATAGTGCACGCTTAAGAGGGTCGGGAAATCGGAAGAGAGGCTGAAAGAAAGGAAACGAAGCAGCCAGGTGGCATGGAGGCTATGTAATGACCTAACCTTGACGAGAGGGACGCATGATAACATGCGGGTAACCTTCACCGGCGGTGCTCCCATTGACTGGAGAGCAGACTTGCCTAAAGGTGGAGGGAGTCTCAGGGGGACAACTTTGGAGAAGAGCTTCCCAACTGGCAGACTGGCCCTCGGCGACTCGGATGAGTCGAAGCACTTACTTCCCTTGCTCCGAGCCCTATGTTGTACCAGCTCAGTGGCCTACTCACGCCCACAGACAAGTTGTTGTACGACAATAAGTACTACTTCCCTTGCTCCGAGCCCTATGTTGTACCAGCTCAGTGGCCTACTCACGCCCACAGACAAGTTGTTGTACGACAATAAGTACACCACCTGAGACATTGTGTGAACGTTCAACGAAAAGAGACGGAGCGCCGCGGGCGGGTCGAATGACCAAAAGAAGGCTATAACAACCAAAATGGACCTGAAATTCTTCTCCCGAGCTCGGCGCTTCGGATGCATAGGATCCGCATGGTACAAGCTTTTCGAGTTGTTCAGTGGAGTGTAGACGATGGCGAAGAGAGCGTGCCGAGAATGCCAGTAACGGAGGAGATGCCGAGCGCGGAAGCACACTTTGTGGTCGCAGAAGGAGTACCCGCAGAAGAGGAGCCAGACGCGCCGGAGGACTTCACACCACCAGACCCTGACGTGCTAGTGGGCTGAGGAAGGCTGGTGTACAGCCGAGCAGACTGGAAGGTGACGCAGTTGGAAGACGCGGGAACGACGGGAGTTTATGGGGGGTTAACATCGCCCGAGTAAGGTTGGTTGCAGGTCATCGTGACACCAACAGAGACGTAGAGGCCGGCAGAGGTCTTGAGGTCGGAATCACAGACTTCAAAGGGACCGTTCTTAACGTTGCTAGGCTGGTTGTATGCGCATCCCAGGCGGTCGTAAATGTTCTAGCAGTAGGCAAATTGGTCGCTGCTAGAAGCTGAGGGGGTGCAAATGGTCATGCAGAACGCGCCTCCACCCGAAGCTGCGATGACAGTCAGCAAGAACGAACGCGAGTGAAACAATATTTGGAAATACTTGCTTTGTCCAGTCGGTGACCTGCTGTACGAGCTGTTGTTGCCGCCAATCGTGGAGTAGGCATTTGAGTACATCAGACCACCGAGAGGGTTACCACGCTGAAGAACATACGATGAGAAATACCGCAGTAACGACCCGCTTTCCAGCGTTCGGGACCAAAGTTGGGCCTCTGCCTCTGTCACACATGCGCATGCTCGCAAGGTGCATCCGCGACCGAGTTGGAACGGTGTAGTAACATGGTCGAGGACGGGAAGATACATTCGCCTTCTCCAGCGTGGCAGTCAAGGAGCGAGTCAGCCGACATGGAAGCATTACGGATGCTACCAAACGGCGTGAGAGGGCCACTGCAGCGAATCTGGAGTCAATATTGTTCGAGTTATCCGAGATCTCGCGGGAGTGATAGATGCGTCCGCGGAGAACCTTGGCACGGAGGGTGCGTGAGCGGTCTAGAAGTTGAGAGGGTTTTACATAAAAAAGGGAGGTGCTATACACGTGCAGATAGGATCAATGAGGAGGGCCACGCAGCGACGAAACAGGAAACGTACTCTGAAAGTCCACATCTGTGAGCTGCAGCAAATCTCGACTTGTAAGGTTGCGTGTGTGGACAGCCTACGAGATGACGTCCCGAAGTCGCAAATTCGTCCGTGTTCCATTGCTTTGGGTGGTGGTGATCGTGAATGTGAGTGTGTTTCTGATGGCCTTGCGGTGGCATTGCTCGGCATGGTCCCTGCCCTCCGCGCACGTTCGTCGTTGGGTGAGCGTGGGTTCCTCTGCACGTTTGAACGGCGCTGAGTCAGCGCCGTCTGGCGTGGGCGGGAACGATGGCGACGAAGTCTTCAGTGGCGGCGGCGGCCCCTTGTTCGAACAAGCACGGGAGACTGCGTCGGTGACGACGCGATGAAACGCCTCTTGTACGGGATATTGTGGTTGAGACAGAGGAAAGTTGTAACAGCGGGCGTAGGACTTAGTTACGCGCCTGGCACAGCGGCGCATGAACTCTACAACGACTTCTTCGCGGGAGAGGGCGAGTCGCAGTGAGACTTCTCTGCATCCTCCGTGATGTTCGTACGAGATCTTGACACAGACTCGGAGTTCGTCTAGGGCACGTGGAGGCGTGCGGTTGATGCGCGTTGAGATGCGAATTGGGATTCTGTGACGGAGAGCTGTATTTGGCTTCTGGTGGGTCCTGAGAGAATTTATTGTTGCAGGGTGTTCGAAGATGCTTTGGACTACGGAGGGGGGCGGGAAAGGGGAAGGCAGACGTGTAGCAAGTGGCCATCGTGGCCATCTTGGCTGCGCCAGACGCGCATCTTGTATCCAGAGTCATCTGGAGATCTGAGACCTCGGCATTGAGTTCGGTGATCGTAACGAGAAGTTGTTCTGACTGTGCAGACAAGGCTGGCGTGGAGGGGAGGCCTGCCTTCTTGGATGGTATCCTGGAGGGAGTGGCAGACTTGCGGTCCTCAAGATTATGAACTAGGTCGGCACACTCTTGCAGAACGAGGTCTACTATCCTGTATTCGTCCTCGGAGGCGCATGCCTTAAAGTCGAGTTTGCGTGTACGTATACTGCGTCGGCTAAATGAATAGCTCTGAGTTGGCTGCGTGCGTCGGTAAGTTCACTGGTACGTACGAGCGGTGCGTCCTCGTTGAGAGCGATCTTGTGTGAGAGACGTCGGAATGTGAGGGAGAGTTCCTCCGCCTATTGTACTGCTGGGCGAGGGAGCTCCGAGTCGTCTGGGTTCGAGCGGATTCAGAGGACGTTGAGTTCGTGCGAGAGGTGGGCGTTTTCCTGTTCAAGTGCGGTGGAGTGATCACGCTTTGTTTGATTATCGTGGGTCTCCTCGCTGATGGGTGGTGGTGGCGACATGATTCCCATTGGCAATGACTGTGATGCGGTCTACCACTCGTATGGGATCAGACCGCTCTCTGTTGCTTCTTTGGCACTTTCGTGATGTCTTGTTTAAAGATGAGCGTGATATGAACAGACAAATTTGTTGTCTGGAAACACCTGGTGAACATTGAGAAGTAGCACTTGAGGAAAGAGAGGTTAGCAAACGTACTCTGTGCATGAGCACGCCCGAGCTTATGGGTACGCTTGCAGGGCCGGTGCTCTGTGGAATTGCCTGGGTCTGACGCACGGTGGGCGCTGGTGGTCTGAGTCGAGGTTCCGGTTGCGCCGGGACAGGTGGATTGGCTGTTGTCGTCCGAGAATGTAGGAGCGGGTCCCTTTGGGCTCACGGTGATTTGGTCACAAGTTTTGAGCCCGGACTCGAGAGCTAGAGTCCTTGTACGGTGGTCAATGTTCGCATGGGGTATCCTGATCTGACTGGGTTCTATCGGTCTATCGGACGCGCAAGCTGATACGGCAGAAAATAAATCAGGTTATTGCGGTAAAGGTTTATGTTATTAAGGTGTTTGTTCTCAAGTCGAACTGATAATATCCAAATTCACATCAGTCACGGAAATCGGAGAGGGAGACGACAAAGAAATTCCACTGAGAGTGTAACATCTCCAACACGCCAGCGACAAACATCCCTCGTTCCAAGTACACTTCGTCAAGGAATAAAACAGCCACACGAACCGAAGGCATAGGTCAGATATCAGAGAAGTGGTTCTGGAATGAGATGAGTGTAATATTAGGTTTCCGATCTTACAACGAGCTAATATTAATGGTGCTAGGATAATATTAGCTGCATTGGAGAGATCGGGTCAGCGTAATGTACCAGAGTGCGCAATGAGTAAAGAAGCTGCGGTCTTCGCAATGGATAGCGAGCGAGTGCATCGGAATATCCTGAAATAGAGATAGTATCGTCGTTTCGCAGCATAAGAAGGCAGAAAGGCGTGCTGAGACAAGAATATAAATTAACAGTGATAATATAAATGACCCACATCTAGAAGCAGTTGTGCAGAGAGCTCCATGTCCCTATATCCCCTCAAGCACTGCACGCAACATTTCAAAAAGGATAACACGCCGAAGATAAAGTACCATCCCCAATTTTCAGGCGCAGCGCACAAAGCGCGCCCCCGTATCAAACACTTCATATCCAGACATGGTCAATGTCAGACCAGGATGAGGAAGGCTGAAACGATAGAAAAGGACTTACGCGGAGTGGGTGGAATACGACTACGATGGTGAAAATGGGCCAAATCAAGGGCCACAGCATTGGGGGACCAATCTGAAATCTGAGCCAAGGAGAAGCAAAACGCGTAGGCCAGCGTACACAACAGGAAAGACGGAAGCTTCACATCTGGTCAGAAATCTGGCCACCTGTGCATACTATGTAAAACATACCTCAAAGTATTCGCGGCAGATTATCGAATCGTGATCTTGGATTCAGTCCTGAGTGGTTTATCAGAGTGAGAACATAACAAGATAGTAGCAACGCACGAAAGATACAGAAGTAGTGAATATTGCTGTGTACCCATGCAACGATATCAGGATATCAAGAACCGTGTACATAAAAAGCAGGATATTGGATGATGGGAGTCTTCTCCGTGTATATTCCTGGAACGCTGTGAGGCGAAGCTCAGAATGATACCACTGAATACTTCAAGGAAAGGTTCCTACTTAGGTAACGGCTGGCTACAACTGCAGGAAGCGCTAGCCCCGACCACCATCCAGAGCGGAATGTACTTAGGTGCGTTCTTAATGTTGATCCAACTCGAAAAGGCGGATGAGTGCTGTCTTCCTATCTCCACGCTCTGGATACGAGGTTCACATGTAAGTGAGAGTCATTCATGACTCCATAGCGAACCGAATGGCAAGATGTTCCATTTCCTTGATCATAGCGCTTACCAGTGCACCAGAGCCAAAAGCAGAAGGCTCTACCTTCAAAAGGTATACTTGAGTGTTGCACAATCGCAAACCAACATGGCCGCATACTTTCCTTCATGTAGGCGTCCAAGACAGAAAATTTAGTGATTTTCTCGTATTTCCTCAACGCTTCAAGAAAGCCAACGAGATCAAGACCTTTATGCAAAACAAACAGAATTACAAGCGGTCCACGGAGAGCACAGGAAGAACCCACTCTGTAGTCGTTAGGCCTCAAGGCCGCTATAAAGCTATCAGCATCACGCTCGCATCCACGAAGACGAAAAAATCAGATGGCTGGGTTACGCAAGATAAGTCCGTTGTCGACAATTGGACAGCGAGTTTCCGACAGAAGAATAATGTACCCACGCACCGAAAATGCTATTTCTGTCAGCTTAATGATACCCTTTGGATTTCGTCTTGGGTTTTGAAAATCGGTTTAGCGACGAAAGAGCAAGATAAACTCTCTTGGCCCGGCTCTGAGCATCTGATTGCGCAGAGGATTTCGACCTAGGCACACGGAGACAACTGGTACCTGGATCCTTGAAAATGGTGGAACTGAAGAGGAATATTGTGAGCTCAAGTTCGGCGATTGTTACTGTACTGATAGCTCACTGTTTTGGTGATCCATTTTCTCGTTCACGGAGGAAGCTAGTGCGAGGATATCTGAGTCGGCTAAACGTCTCGTTGCGATCAGTTTCCGAAAGTGGTGAGTTTGCGATGCTTGATCGATCCATGCACGTCTCTTCATGATACAGAGTCCTTGTTCAAGGATAATTATAACTTGTGTTCAAAGGCGTTCTCACCTTTCAACTTCCCCTCGGTATTTCCAATAGTGAAATCGACGATTGTTGGCATAGAGTGACTTGACGCATCTAGCTGCAGCGGATCATTTGCTCGGATGGCTCTTAACTGTATTTTCAGAGCGCAATAGTCTCTGTCGAAGAACAGATGGAATGGTTCTCAGGAATTGAGGGCAAATCAGAATAATCACACACAAGAAACCCGGTTGCTCACCTCCCACTGCTGTCACTCTGATCGTCCTTCTCAGCCCCCGAGCCCGAGATCCGCATGTCCTCGGCGATCACCAGTTTCACAGTCTTGACTTCGAACCCGCGGAAATCCAAATCTAACCGGGACCGCGGAGAGGCGCTGGGCTCCTTATTATTGACATCGACGTCGTCAGCAGCCGCCAACGACAATCCACTCTTGTGGTCCTCAAAGAGGTTCGTCGTGTTCGCCTCGCTTGATTGTCTCCAAAAAGACATTGGGTGAACCCTCGAGCCAGAAGGGTGATTTGGAAACGATTGGCGGGTATTGATCGAGAGTGCGAAGCACGGCTCTCACTACATATTGATTTAGACATGCTAGCTCCCCGTTCCACACCCTAACCATCTCGACACAACGTCGTCACTCATAATAAAGAGGTGAGTTGAAAATGTAAGCGGCCCTCGGCACGTCAGACTCCAAGAAGGATCCGACGCGTGGCATTACCCCCCAAGAGAATTCGTGTGCCCCTACAAGACCACGTGAGCCACTCCCGCGTGCAGCGGCGATTAGATGCACGACGTGCCTTAGTCCTGCTCCGCACTAGGGGCCGTGGCTGCCCTCAAGAGAGAAAGCTGCAACACGTTTCCTTGACACGAGTATCCATACTTTGATTCGGATAGGAATGCGACCCCATTCCGTACTCGCTCGAGTCAGCAAACTGTAACAGTGTGTCAGAGATGTCAATACAGCAATGGGTGTACCAGAGTGAGAAGCGGCACCAGACCTTGTGACCACAGACTTCAAATCTGGCGGCAATCGAAGGTCGTGTTCTTGTGTGTAGGTCGCTGGACCCACTCGAACTGAGACTCGTACGTGGCAACTGTATTGTTGATATCGATATCGAGTGGCAACTCGACTATATCATGACATGTTATCCGGGACCAGAGAACAGGTTCGTCAAACACTCACATTTCAAGATCTGATGCCTTTCGCGCCAATCGACCTTGGTATTAAAGGTGAATAGTGGGCGCGAATCCTCCCTCGGGGTGGCAACAAAACAGACAATCGTGGGCATATGAAGACTCAAGCGCATATTGGACATTCTAACGAGGGACAATAAGCGGATTCGGATTACATGTAAGTATTTTCCACTCGGGGGTCTGTGGAAAGCAGCCCAGTAAATCAGTATGCAGGGATGAATTTCGAGGATACATACCAGGGCATCTTGAAGGTATCTGCGGAAAGACAAAGGGGAACAAGCGGGGTGTTCGTCAGGCATGAACAAGGCAAAAAAGAAGGTTGTCAACTATTTTCTTTTCCGTTCAGAAAAATCGCATCGCGTGGAAAGAAAAGTGGTGGTAAAATAAAACAATAACAGGTAGATACATCAATCTGATTCAATCAGACTTTGACAAAGCAAAAAAGAAACCCTCGTCACCATACTTATTCAACCAGAACTGTTCGCTTGCTTCCAATGCCGTCTGCATCTGTAGACGAGTGTGTGCCTTTTCGCCGAAATGAGGGACCAAGTGAGCGTGCGAACGAATGCGGGTGACAGGAATCACGTAGCCTCGTGGAGTTCCATCACGACACTTTGCCCGCGTCAACAGGTACATCCCCGTAGACAAATCGTGTCTTGTAATGGTAAATGACTGTACGTACGCTAAAATTTCGTCCGGTACCGTGGTGGGACGATCTGGCCAAATTGGTCGGAATATCATTCGTAGTTGGGCAACATGGTGTCCTGGTAAATGCTATAAGTTGTATACAGTTCCATGTTTAAACATTAAACTACCTTGAAGTCCGTGGTAGGGCCACAGAGAGTCGTCCGACCTACTCACGATTGTAGGGGCATAGCGTCCGAGGGGCCATGCATCAGAAGGTGGTTGGGCCGAAAGTGCCTGTGGTGGTTCCAGAGACCCTTCGGTGTAATATGGCGTTAACTGAATGCGAATCTTGAACCACACCTGAATACGGGAGAATGGGAGAGAATTCATGCTTGAAGGGGTTGCGCGTCGCGCATCTCGTGAGGTGGGCTCTGTTGCAGTAAGCTTGCAATTGAGAAAGTCGTGAATTGCACCAGGAAGGTCAGGAAGCTGGAATTTCTCAATGGCAGCATCAAGGGTGAGATTCGTGAGTGATGGGTCCCTGCTGACATGGAACGCAGTCCGTTTCACCGCGAACGTCCTGTATGGGCGCGGAGCAGTAGGGTACGAGCCATTCAGCAGTGCTTTTGCTCTCTCGAAATAATCAGGTATCTTGCGTGCGACGCGATGCTGATGCTGATCTGGATTGGTGTCATTGTTACCGCCGCCGCCGCCGCCGTCGTCGTCGTCGTTGTCGTCGTTGTCGTCGTTGTCGTCAACTTGTTCTGCTTGGCGAATAGAGGTCGCATAGTCGAACAAAGAGCATTTTTCAATGCGATCAAGATATCGGCACATTTGGCCGTAAGAGTCGTGGTTGTTCCCGGCACGTGCAGGCTTCTTTACTAGATGGATGTGGGCCCGCTCCGTTACATCTGCCGTCCACTGCATTGGTGCTCCTTGTTGGCGTATGCTTGGCGCAACGCTCTGAAGCAACTCTAGCTTCGGAATTTCCCAATGCTCGATGACATGCTTTCCAGTACGTGCACCTGCTTTGATGATCGAAGATTTGTTGTCATGGAATTCTTTCAGAGCATGCTCAACTTTTGTAATGTCACCGTCTTGAAAAGAGGGAGCTTGGGCGTAGTACCGAAAGTCGTTGAGCGCCCGCAGCGCAATGAGGCATTGGCGGGGTACAGCTCCAGCGATAACGCCAATCAAATACCGATGGATGTTCCGGTGATCACGGCCGGTTGGTGATTTGAGAACGGTGACGCCTTCTGGAAAATGTCGGTATCCGATGAGCGGCTGGAGTAAAGTGAAGCGATAATCGAGCTCATCTGCGCCAATGAGGTTTACGGCCCAATGGAAGTCGTGATCGTAGGAGAATTTCCACCAGTGGTGGAGGGGCTCAGGGCCAAATGCAATGGCGGGTTCAGCAAGCGGCCAGTCTCCCCAGAAGGGCCTGTCCACACCATTGAGAGACGGACGACAGGCTTTGAAAAACGCTGCCAGATCAGAGGGAGAGGTAGTTGATATGATTGTGTTAAGTTCGGACAGAGTGGCTAGGGCGGTGCGCGTTGGATGACGGAACGGGTCGCCGAATTGTTTCTTTGTAGCCGTAGTAACGTGGGACGCATTGTTACGGACGCCAGACAAGGCACGTGCTTCGGGTGTGTCAGCTATATAGGCAGCGAGTAGGGAAAAACAATATTTGCTGTTCCCAAGGGGGTCGCTCATCATCCGACCATAGCGCGCTGCTATCTTGAGGGGTTCTACGACGATGCTGATGGAATGGTGAAGAAGCCTGTCCGCGAGCACCCCTCGGAGGCGCTGGTTCCGATGAATAAATTTAGGAATAGGCAGGAGGGCGAGAAGCATGAATGCGTTGTTGAGCGCTTTGTTACGAACACTGCTGGTAATGTTCGCAAGCGATATGAGTAGGGGGTGAGCTTGACGATTTCCTATTGTCGTGATGTGCGTCTTATCAGACGACAGGATGACACCTAAAAGTGTCGCCCCAGTAGGTAGTTGACCCTACTAGTCGTTAGAATTTTTCAATAACCACGGAAAAAAGTATCTTGCTCACCTGAAGCTCCCAGGCATAGTCGCCCGAAAGCCACTCTTGGTACACTCGATGGGTTGCCTCCGCTGTCTCGTACAATTTGCGTGGGCAGAACTGTATGTGTCCTGCGAGCCGGGGATTGGATAGGATCGCTTGCAAACATTCTATGGGATCTCGAAAGAATAAGCGCAACGTGTTTCTTGTTGGGAATTCCGGCTGAATGAGCATGTACTTCCAGCGCGGGCCAGAAGGTAGCATCTCGATTCGTTTCCTTAGCTCCTTTGCATTTGGAAATGAAAGAGGAAGGTCTCGAGTCTATGGGTGGAATTAAAACTGATAGTAACTGGAGGAGGAAAGGACATACCAGTCGTATATTTAGAAACTTATCTACTTCGAGCATGCTGAGCCCAGAGAGTGTGAGCCACTGAGCCATCTCCCAGTCTTTTGAGTCTGCGAAGGGATAATATACATTGCTCCTACGATTCGAGGCATAAGTGTCCGCGTCAAAGTTGTCCAAGAACGTATTCCCGCCCCTGAAGTCCTCTGATGCGTGCGGGAAAGCGTCGATTGAATGAACAGGAGCATCAGAGTCTAACTCTTGAGGTTTGTTGCTGTCAATGTCGATATCGATGTCGATATCTGCTGGCGCTTGGGAGCTCAGAAGAATGGGAGAATGAGACGGCTCCAGAGATGGGGATGAGCGTCGGCCTAACCTCGTAGCTATTGCGATGACCCGAGCATGAGATTTCCGGCCAAACGACCTGCAACGACCCAGCGGCTGGTTCACATGTTGCAGTAAAATCGTAGAATTTTTGAATTCTTTGCCGCAAGCTGGGCAGTAAACGCACCGGTGGTGTTGAGCTGCTTTCGGCATGAATCAAGAGAAATCTGAAATCTGACGGAAGAGAATCGTGCACGAGCAGTTGTTTAGACAAGCGACGTGGCGGAGGCAAGAGAGTAAGCGGCGCCTCTCGCTTGTGTCGCTTGTCCGAAGACTTTGCTCTTTCAAGTTGGCGTCTAGAGTCTCTGTACATATTTGTAGTACACAAAGTTATCTACAGCGCGTCTTGAATCACGCACCATACTTGTTCAACACCCCTCACCGGTTCCAAACCCTTCTGCACACCCCCGCCCCGCAGCGACGATTCCGATGTAGTCCGTGTTCTCACAACACAAAACCCCGTGTTCACAGCCCCAATCGCTTGGGCAGCCTCCGACATGTCGTCCGGAATATTCCATCACATCCAACTTGTTCGGAATCGTCACGTTCGCACCGCCAAACCCTTCGGCCCGAATCACCTGCCCGGTCCGCGTTCCGCAATTGTAGGCGCCTCGAGCAGGCTATACCCGAGTATGGGAATCGAATGCCCGGTCGGCGTTCTAAACAAGTAAGAAGACCCCACAGATAGGCTGCGCCCGGTGGATCTCCACGACCAAGAGCTGGCTAGGCACCACCTTGGGGAGCAGAGGGTGTGTACCGGGGGTCAGGACCGTCAGGCATGCGCTGGGCACCCGCGAGAGTTGACCGGGCACGCCGGTGTTGAGCGCGATGAGCGGCTTGGCCGTGTGACTGGCAGCAAGGGCCAGCAGCGCCAAGTTGCTCGACGGAGAGGCAGCTTTGGACACGGGCTTGACGATATCACTGTATTGCGCAGCGACGCCGTACATCGACGCCATGCTCGGCGCCTCCCATCCGATCGCTCTCGTCCACTTGGTCATGGAACAAAGCAATGACAAAAAAGGCTTAGTCGCACAATCTCCTGCACAAAAGCGTCGTCTCTATGTCGACATCGCGCGGTCAAGCTTTCTTTTCTTGCGCTTTGAAGACTTTGTCAATCTCAACGCAAAGGCTCCCGAGTTTATCTCTCTGTTCATCGACGAGAACCTCAAAAAAGGCCTCAAAGGTGTAAGTCGACACCGGACATCATTATTTGCTTCCTCTCACCACCATTCTCCAGAAAACAGACATCGAAGTCGACTCGGTTCTGGACAAGACAATTACGGTTTTCAGATACATCACGGAAAAGGATGCGTTCGAGCGCTATTACAAGAATCACCTTGCCAAGCGTCTCCTTTTCGGCAGATCCATATCCGATGATGCGGAGCGTGGCATGTTGGCGAAGCTAAAAGTCGAGTGTGGTTACCAATTCACGCAGAAGCTGGAGGGCATGTTTCACGACATGAAGCTCTCTGCCGAAACAATGCAAGGGTATCGACGGCACCTCCAAAGCGCACCGGTGAGCCAGGCGAGTTTCGAAACTAGAGGAAACGCTCAGTCCTTGTCCAGCCTCCCGAGTTGGAGATATCCGTGACCGTCATGACCTCAACATTCTGGCCCATGTCGCATCCTGCATTCACCTGTGTCTTCCCCGAGATTCTGACGAGGTCTTGCAAGTCTTTTGAACAATACTATCTCTCCCGTCACTCAGGTCGAAGGTTAACATGGCAACCGACGCTGGGAAATGCTGATCTCCGCGTGCAGTTCAAAGC
>JBBPPB010000223.1:0-17810 GCA_038091755.1 Leccinum pallidistipes | reverse complement strand
CGGATGGGCAGCGGTAGGGGTAGCGGAGCCCCCTGACGAGAGCGTTTGCAGGCTCGAAACCGCTACTATCCCGCTCCCTTATCTGTCCCTACTCGTACTGTAGATCGTACCTTCTAACGGCCGATCGATCCCAATCCTCGGAGAGGGATGTCAGACGGACCCGACCGCCCGAGTATCCTCTCCTCGCACACAGACCTCCATCTACGGGAGCACTTCGCGCTCCCGTAGATCCCCCACCTTTGCAGACAAGGAAACCAACATCATGATCCATGTGATTCCTTCCCTGGAACTTGGAAGTATGTGCTGATACATCAGTAAGACTAGATTATGACAACGAGCAAGTGTAATGTATTAATATTAGTCCCTGTGCCTATAAATCCCGACAGCAGGAAACAGCGGGTGATATATCAGTGGCCTGATCAGCAAGTCGAATGCACGCACCAGCACGGTCAATGTATCACAAGGCAGTGAGCGAGTGTAATATATCAACAGTCCCTGTGAATCTGGATAGTGGCAACAAGCATGAGTAATATGTATCAGTCGATCAGCGCGTCGAATCATGCACATACCAGCATTCACACAATGAGCGGGTGTGATATTGATATATCAACAGTCCATATGAATCCGGACAGTGACAACGAGTAAATAAAAGACGTTAAAGGCCCAATTACACCAACCAGCCTGTCATCCTCACCGATTGTGTGATATATTGATTGTGCTGGTAGTACTAGGTGCTGTAACGTGCATTTTATCCACGGGCTTTGGTTCTACTGATACATTATTCGTGCTCCACGGTCCGAATCGGTTGTTGGGTCGGCTGACCGTCGGCACCACCGTGACTGCCCGGCCGTGTTGCCAGATGTCGTGACGTGGTGTTACCAGCACACCGCGTCATCGTGTTGTCACGTTGGGGGGGAGCATGTACCGTCGTCACCACATCGTCGTCGTCTTTGGTCGTGATGCGTCGATGTCGTCACGTCGTGTCATGGCATGCACGCGCGTCAGTCGTCGCGTCGTGTCGTTTTGTTTTTTGTTTTTTTGTCTTCATCTTTGTCCCTGTGGTAGCTGTGACCGTGAGTCCCATGACCCGTCGTTGTCATTGTTGTCATCGATGTCTCCGCGTCGACATTGTGTGCTGAGGGAGCAGGATGAAGGGGCACGTGTGCGTGCGCCGTTATCGTCGTCGTTGCTGACGCCGCGTCGCAGTGGCACGCCGTTCGCCAAAGTTGCGTGTGAGTGAGGGGGGAGTGGGGTGAGGCCCTGGGCGCGGTCAAGGTTGCACGTGAGGGAGCAGGTCGTACGTGCGTGGGAATCAAAACATTGAAAAGACACGAACCGACGGTCCGAGTCGTGAGTGGACCGGATTGCAGATTGGAGACGAGAGAATGGATGGGGAATGTACACGCTCTATGATTGGCAACGCAATAGGTAGTAATATATATGCATCAGCTCACATAAAAGTCATGCCAATTCTTGGTTGCCATTGTGCTGCACTGTAAGTTCAAGTTGTAAAGAGTTCTGGTAGACTGGTACACATTTTCCCACCTTCTAGCACCCCAAGCGGGCCCTCTCGCCGCCAAAATGGCTGTTGAATATGTCGCAAACCACCAGAATGGCACGTCCAACAATATCACCGACACCCTCCGCTCCCTGTGGTGGCCCATCCCCCAACACCGCCAAGAACCTCGTTGAGCATAGCACATCCCTCAATATTGTCAAACTGCCCATTGTGCCGGGTAGCTGGAGGGTGCTAGAGGGGAGTGGAGCTGGGTCAGAGGGTGGCAGGGGTCCACACGGATGTTGCCGGGTTAGGTTTAGTAGCGCCTCGTGCGCGGGGGCCATTCCCTCAGTCCCTCTCCTGCCTGGTACACCATCAACCTCCTCGACACTGGGTGAGTGTGGGCCCTTGCGGCTGCAAAACACCATCGTAATAGGACAGCAATGGTGATAAAGCAGTAAAATCTGGTACAAATTTGCTTGTAAGAATGATACATCAGCGTGAGCAATGTATCTAAAAGGCCCTGAATCCGCCACTACGAGGACGTACTCGGCGGGAGCACGAGCGGGGTTGATGTATCACGATCGCACGACGATCGTGGATGATGTATCAGGTCTGATCACTCAGCCTGTTGGCAAGCAGGAATGAAATATGAATATGACAGGTACATATACCAAGGGAGAGGGAAGGAAATCAGAATGTACAATGCACCAGGAACATTAACCATAATTCAAGCAAGGTCAGCAAACCCAACCTTCAAATTACTGTATTCGAACACGGTGTATACGCCCTCCAGGAAAGGCGTCCCGATGGTCCAAAATTCTAGGAATATAGTCAGAACGAATACATCGAGTGGGTTTAGGGCGCGATAAGACACGAAATCATACCTTGCGCAAGATACGACTGGTCGGTGATAATGGCGCTAAAACATTGCGAAGAACCTTCCGTAATTGGATTAAGTCTGAGAGCTCCGGGAGGGATTTGAAACGTCTTGCCACCAAAGGTCAAGCTCACAGTCGGGAAAGAGTCGCACGGCACTACAGGCTGTCGATGGAAAGAAAAGGTACCAAACACAATCAGAACTCACGGTAGTAGTAACCAAAGCCTGCATGTTCCATGAGGGTACCGCCAAGCTGTTTGTACAACTCCGAAACCCGTTCCCGGTCCCCGGTGATGAAGTTTGCACTAGTCATGATAATGGCAGGTACATTTTCGAGAATTTTATGACCATTGACACGAACATCGTCCATGGACACCTGCCATAATCCCGGCTACATGAATGCAAATGTCAGCAACATCCACTACCATCTACCATTTTAACTCACAGGATTCCCTGTTATGGGTGTATAAGCGATATTACCACTGTACTGCTCACTGTTTGCTCCACCGACGTACATCTCGGCCCCAGAAGAAGTGAGTTTCAATGAGAACCTGAATGTCGGATTGATTATGTTTCCTTGGCTGACAAGCGATGCAAATAGCGGATCAACATCAAGCTTCGAGACGGATCGGAAGGCCAATCCCAGTAAACCGTCTGCGGTGTATGCAGAGTCCTGTAGGCGATCGGATTTGATCAGTGTTGTAGTAGAACCAAAAGTTTGAGAGTCTGCCTAGCTTGGCGTCAGTGTTCAATGGTCATGGTCATAAACGATACAAAACATACAGTGAACCCAGCGATGGTTACATTATCATTATATAGATGACCTTTGACGACGGATCCATCTTTATAATCGAACATAAATAACTGGTACTGGCTCTTAGCAGACTGAGATGAATGAGGATCCCAGAAGTTGTCATGTCCTGAAATTCCACGACAGCCAGTCTGCAGCACCCACATATCACTGCGTTGACTTGAACAAAAACAGCTGTATGAACTAAAAGAAAGCACCTACGCTGAAGCAGTGCTGATTCTGACTGTGACGTAGATCAGGGTAAATATATCTCAGAATGATACAAGGAGAACGTACCGTTGAAGGTCTTGGGAGGAGTGCCAATCGAAATCTCAGCCATCCAACCGCTACTAGGTTGATAAGTCAACGGGAGGATTCTGCCCCGCCTTCCGAGTCCGGACTCGCTCCGTTTCACAGAGAAAGGATGCATCGTCTCTGTGTTCATCTCATAATTGTCCAGGCCACGAAGAATATCCCTATATAAAAAAGGCTGAGGAGACGAGATGTAACGGCTCATTGCACGTACTCCCTGACTGACATAGCATGAGATGACATTGCATCTAGATCAATGCTTTCGTTGAAGTTCGGAGAGGAAGGGTGTCTGGTGAGCGGTATGGCGATGCCACCCGTCTCCGAGTTTGGTATAGGTTTCGCAATGGCCAGAGCGACCAGGCTGCTGGTGACTGCAAATACGGTTATCGTAACGAATCGCATTGTAGATGAGTGGACTAAAGGACGGTGGGTGAAACATCCACCCACAGACCTTTATAATGGAAAAATGAAAATGTCAATATTTACGGTCAGCATGGATAAGAAGATAACGAATGATGCATAAATGATACTGATAATGATTGAATGTTGGTGGTGAAGTTCGAAGGTCCGGAAAAAATAATGCGGATTAAAACGGAGATTATAGAGATTTGGGGGATAGATTGTGCAGCTTAGCAGGGCCCGGGTGAGTCGTCAGTTTGATCGATACCCCCGAAATTGTTTGCGGAACATCTCGGAGGAGAGACAGAAATGCTGGTCCTCTCAGATATATCAAGTTCGACTCGGGGTACGTTCATCGGCTGACCTGTGGTGAATGCACAGAACGCGTTGTCCGTTCCTATGTCCGTTCCATTCCATGCATTCAATATACATGCGAGATCCAAGGGATCGGTGCTTGCAGCTTATTATCAAGAAAAAAGAGGAAAGAATGGAAACGCATGAGATGGCTGGCATTTGACGTTCACCAAGGGTTACTCTGAAACGAAAAGACCCTTCCTTCCTCCTCAATAGTCAGATTTGTCCATGTCGAGGTCCAAATGGACGCTTTCAAGATCGACCGCCTGCACCGCCATCGCCACGTCGCTCGAACTCCCCAAACCATACCCTCCTGCTTCATCGTGAAGGGGAGGGACGAAGATGACGGCAGCATCAGTGCTTGACCCACGTACGCCATGGATCGCTCCGACGCTGGCAGCGACCGCCTCGTCCAGGAAGTCCACTGGCAGACACGTCTGGACACCCCCGCCAACGTCGACTCCCGCAATCTGGTGCTCTCATGAAAACCCCTCCGATGCGTGCTTCGCGAATACGCGCCTATGGTGCGTTGAGTTCGGACACTCCCCAATCCCTGCAGACTCGGAAACGCGCTGGTCCTTGACCGTGGACTTGTCAACCGAGAACCGCATACGTGGTTTGAGAATTCCAGGGACGCGATTCACGAGTACTTGGCGCACGTTCGATGGGATGACCCCCAGGTCAGAGAGCGGGAGCTCCTGATAGTCTGCGAGGACTGTCTGTCCGGGGTTGGATACTGATGACGCGAGCAGCAGGCGGAAACAGAGCTCTGTCAGCAGTGGGACGCGCGTCGGGGAGAGGGTGACAGGGGAGAGAACAGTTTGGTTGGGGCCTCCGCCGACGGGGCTAGGGCTTCCTGGAGAAGCGAGTGTAGTCGTGTGATCGAGAGACGGGCGCGCAGGCGGGGACGTGAAAGAGACGGATCACGGCTGGGCAAAGACGGACACGGAGATGGTTCTGGCAGGAACGGGATAGGGTTGACCCAGAGTTTCTCAAGCTTCATGTCGCATATCTGCCAAGGCAAGAACCTGAGCTGGTTGCCCGATATGTTGAGGCTCGTCAAGCGACAGATATTGTGAATTATATTTCCCCCTTTGAAAAAGTTGCCAGTCAGATGAAGGTATTCGTCATCATGCAAAAAAGATACGGTGACTCAGGACGGTGAAGTTTTTCAGACTGAAGAGCTCGGGAGGGAGGGAAGTTAACTTGTTACCATTAGGGTAAAGCTTCAGGACGTGTCGATCTTTCCCAGAATCCTTGATCGACAGCGTTCGCTGGAAAGCGCGCGGACCCGACTGTGGGGTGACTTGACACGCGCCAGCGTCCGTCCCAAAAAGAGGGTCTACTCAGACAACTCGGGCGTGTTGTAAAACCCTGCCAGATCGCCGATGGAAGGCGGTACAGACTTGAGTCGTTGATTGCTGCTCAGAAACAACGAAAAAAACATAAGATGGCAAGAGAAGGAAGCGTTGGTGCCTAAGATCGGTCTTCCCGATGCCAGTATCAAATGGGTGCCGAAGTGCAACCTCCCAGATATGTTCTTCAAACTAGACATAACTCAATGTACGGTTTGAGGGAATGACTCGCTGTGGGTGTCGGTCAAGAAATCATCATCTTCCAGAAAAAAGCGCGAACATCTTACAGCTACTCCGCTCCGAAACCGACTAAACGCGTGAATGTACCAGGAGGGGTAGAGGGGTGATCATCTTCTGCTGGTAGCCTGGGAGGCGTATAGTAGCCTTGGTAAAAGCTGCGAACGGAGTGGAGGGGGGTGGGTCGTGGCTCCGACTGGAAGGAGGCGAAGTGACGATAGCAGAAAAAACAGCCTTGTTGATAGAATTATAGATATATTTAGATTGATCATATTTAAGTATTTCCTCTTGGCCATACGGTCTTCATATTATAATTACTGGCAGTGAAACTGGACTGGCGTGCAGTCATTCATTCGTCTGACATCATCATCATCATCATCATACTGTGTCCTCCTCCTGTTTCTTCGACCGTTTGTGTTTGCGTCTGCGTTTGCGTTCTGACGTATGTTCCAGCTTCCTGAACCCATCATTACTTGTCGTGGGCAGCCCCGTTGCGTCATTGGTGAGCCAGGTACAGGTCGGCGTTTGGGAGACGATGGTGAGGTGAGGTGAGGGGGCGAGGTTAGGCGTGCGCAGTGCTTGCATGGCGGGGGTGGAGCGACGAGGTCAGGCGTGTGGACACTGGAGGCGCATGCATGGTATTGGGAGAAATGGACTGAGCTGGCCTTGACCTCTCTGAGGCTCTCTCGCAGAAAAAAAGAAGAGTCTCAAGGCACTCATTGCGGCATCACCCGACGCGTCGGTCCCACACCTTTCTCTTGCTCAACACGCGTTCAGACGCGCATAGCCCGCGCCAAGCCGCTTCTCGAGAATGGGGCTCCTACCCGTACCCGCTAGCCCTCCTCGGGGGCGTTTTCATGGCGGACGACATTGCGAATACTGAGCTGGACTGGGCGGGAGTAGATAGGTTCGACTTGGGGAGGGCGTCCGCAAGGACGATGGCTCGTCGAACTCCTGCCAGACTGCCAGCATTTTTCAGGAGCTCGGCGACGCCCCGGCTGGTACGTACGGCACGAACGCGTTCACACGTTTCAGGCTACAGCTTCAGCTATCTTGAGCCTACCCCGCCAATCATTTCAGTTGGTAGTTCGGTGATTACGGCCCTGTCAATGGAAGGGCGACGGTCAACCCTCCAATGATGTGGCCACCATAGAATCTCCAAATAAGTTGAGTTCTTCAATGTACAACTTGATTGCACCATGAATATTAACCATAATTTAAGCAAGGTCAGCAAACCCGACCTGTAAATTACTGTATTCGAACACGGTGTATACGCCCTGCAGGAAAGGCGTCCCGATGATCCAAGATTCTAGGAATTTAGTCAGAACGACTATATTGAGCGCCGCAACAAGGGATTCAGGGAACGATAAGATTATGAAATCGTACCTTGCGTGGTAGACGACTGGTCGGTAACAATGGCGCTAAAACATTTCGAAGAACCTTCCGTAATTGGATTGAGTCTGAGAGCCCCAGGAGGGATTTGAAACGTCTTGCCACCAAAGGTGAAGCTCACTGTCGGGAAAGAGTCGCACGGCACTACAGGCTGTCGATTCGGAAAGAAAAGGTACCAGACGTAATCAGAACTCACGGTGATAGAAACCAAAGCCTGCATGTTCTATGAGGGTACCGCCAAGCTGTCTGTACAACTCCGAAACCCGTTTCCAATCCCCGGTGATGAAGTTTGCACCAGTATTGATAATGGCAGGTACATTTGCGAGAATTTTATGACCATTGACACGAACATCGTCCATGGACACCTGCCAGAACCCCGGCTACATGAATGCAAATGTGAGCAACTGACATCCACTCCCATCTACCATTTTAACTCACAGGATTCGCCGTAATGGGTGTATAAGCGATGTTACCACTGTACTGAATACTGTTTGCTCCACCGACGTACATCTCGGCCCCAGAAGAAGTGAGTTTCAATGAGAACCTGAATGTCGGATTGATTAAGCTCCCTTGGCTGACAAGCGATGCAAACAGCGGATCAACACCAATGTTCGAGACAGATCGGAAGGCCAATCCCAGAAAACCGTCTGCAGTATATGGATTGCTCTGTGTCCGATAGGATTTGATCTGTGTTGTAGAACCAAAGGTTTGAGGGTCTGCCTAGCTTGGCGTCAGTGTTCAATGGTCATGGTCATAAACGATACAAAACATACAGTGAATCCAGCGATGGTTACATTATCAGTATATAGATCACCTTGGACGATGGATCCATCTTCATATTCGAACCGAAATGACTTGTCCTGGTTCTCAGCAGACTCAGATAAATGAGGGTTCCAGAAGTTGCGATGTCCTGAAACCCCAGGACAGCCAGTCTGCAGCACCCACATATCACTGCGTTGACTTGAACCAAAACAGCTGTATGGACCAAAAGAAAGCACCTACGCCGCAGAAGTGCAGATTTTGACTGTGACGTAGATCAGGGTAAATATATCTCAGAATGATACAAGGAGAACGTACCGTTGAAGGTCTTGGGAGGAGTGCCAATCGAAATCTCAGCCATCCAACCTCTAGGTTGATAAATCAACGGGAGGATTCTGCCCCGCCTTCCGAGTCCGGACTCGCTCCGTTTCACAGAGAAAGGATGCATCGTCTCTGTGTTCATCTCATAATTGTCCAGGCCACGGAGAATATCCCTGTATAAAAAAGGCTGAGGAGACGAGATGTAACGGCTCATTGCACGTACTCCCTGACTGATATAGCATGAGATGACATTGCATCTAGATCAATGCTTTCGTTGAAGTTCGGAGAGGAAGGGTGTCTGGTGAGCGGTAGGGCGATGCCACCCGCCTCCAAGTTTGGTATAGGTTTCGCAATGGCCAGAGAAACCAGGCTGCTGGTGACTGCAAATATTGTTATCGTAATGAATCGCATTGTAGAGAAGTGTAATAATGGACGTCCACCCACAAACCTTTTTGATTGAAGAATGTCGATATTTACAGTCATCGGATAAGATAAGAACAAAACGAATGATGCATAGGTGAAACTGATACTGATGATTGAATGTTGGTGGTGAAGTCCGAAGGCCAGGGAAAAAAGATTGCGGAGTAAAACGGAGATCATAGAAATTTTGGGGACAGGTTGTGAAGCTTAGCAGGGCCCGGGTAAGTTGCCAGTCCGAGTCTAATCGATACCCCCAAAATTTTGTTTGCGGGACATCTCGGAGAGGAGTCAGAAATGATGCTGGTCTTCCAAGATATATCAACTTCGACTCACTGAGGGTACGTTCATCGGCGACGAATGCACAGAACGCGTTGTCCATTCCGATCTCCGGTTCATTCCATGCATTCAATGTAAATGCGATGGGAGGGCTATTCCAACGTCCAAGTGATCGGTGCTTGCAGCGTGACTCATTATCAAGAAAAAGCAAAGAAAATAAACGCACGAGATTTGACGTTCACCAAAGGGTTACTCTGAAACGAAAAGACCCTTCCTTCCTCACCTTCTCAATGGTCAAATTCGTCCATGTTGAGGTCCAGATCGACGCTTCCAAGATCTACCGCCTGTTGGCATACGGTACCGCCACAGCGTCTGTGTCAATGCTCACGGCGCTCGTACTTACTACTCCCTAAACCATACCGATGATACCGCCTCCTTCATGGAATCATGGTGAAGGGGAGGGACGACGACTCGGATGACGGCAGCATCTGTGCTCGACCCACGTACGCCATGGATCGTGCCGATGCTGGCACTCACCACATTGTCCAGGAAGTCCAGACACGTCTGAAGACACCCCGCCAGCGCAATCTGGCGCTCCCATGAAAACCTCTTCGATGTGTGCTTCACGAATACGCGCCTCTTGTGCGCTGGGTTCGGACACGCCCATCTCTGCAGACTCGGAAACGCGCTTGTCCTCGAGCGTGATCTTGTCGACCGAGAACAGCTTAGGTGGTCTGAGACTCGGAATTCCAGGGACGCGCTGCACGAGTACTTGGCGCATGTTCTGGGAGATGACCCACAGGTCAAGAGAGCGTGAGCTCATGATAGTCTGCCAGGACGGTCTGTCCGGGGTTGACGACGCGAGCAGATGGTATGCTAGATATGTTCTTCATAAGTCGACGTAACTCCGAGTGAATGTACGGTGTGGGTGATGACTCGCGGTGGGTGAGGCGGCGTCGGTCAAGAAACCATCTGCATGAAAAAAGCGCGAACAGCTGAGAACGGGGTGGAGAAGAGTAGGCATTACAATAGATCACACGTCCTATAGCTATAGATCTTGAGCCTACCCCGACCAATCATTACAGTTGGTGGTTTAGTAATTACGGCCGTGGAAGGGATATTGAACGTTTGTTTGTACAATGAACCAGGAACATTGGCCATAATTCAAGCAAGTTCTGCAAACCCGACCTGAAAGGTCCTGTAATTGAACACGCTGTATACGCCCTGCAGGAAAGGCATCCCGATGATCCAAAAGTCTAGGATATATAGTCAGAAGGAGTACATCCAGCGCCGCAAATGGGGAGCGATAACTGGATATGAAATCCTACTTTGGGCGCTGTACGAGTAGTCGGCAACAATAGCACTGAAACAATTGGGAGAATCTTTCTTGACCCGATTACCTCTGAGGGCTTCGGGATGGATGTAAAACAAGCCGCCACGAAAGCTGAAGCTCACTGTCGGGAATGAGTCGCACGGCACTGCAGGTTGTCGATGAAAACAAGTTGCCGAATACGAAATCAGAACTCACGGTAATAGAAACCAATGTTTCGATGTACCATGAGGGTACCACCAAATTGTTTGTACAACTCCGAAACCCGGTCTTGATCCCCGAAGATGAGGTTTGCACTAGTGTCAAAAACAGCGGGTACATTTTTGAGGAGGATATGACCATTAACACGAACATTATCCATGGACACCTGCCATAATCCCTACATGAATGCCAATGTCAGCAACATCCACTCCCACCTAAGATTCATTTAACTCACAGGATTCGTTACGTGTGTATAAGCGATGTCACCATTGTACAGCATACTGTTTGTTCCACCGACGTACATCTCGGCCCCAGAAGAAGTGAGTTTCAATGAGAATGTCGCATCATTTAGCCTCCCTTGTCCGACAAGCGATGAAAACAGTGGATGAACACCGAAATGCGAGACGGATGGGAAGGCCAATCCCAGTGAACCGTCTGCGGCAAATCCATTGTTCTGTAACCCATTGTATTTGCGACGTGTTACAGAGCCAAAGTTCTGAGGGTCTGCCTAGCTTGGCGTATGAATTCAATGGTCATGGTCTAAGCGATAGAAAAACATACAGTGAATCCAGCGATGGTCATATTATCACTATACAGATCAGCTTGAACGATGGATCCATCTTCATAATCGAACTCAAATGACTTGTCCTGGTCCTTAGAAGACTGAGATGAAATGGGATCCCAGAGGTTATGATATCCTGAAATGCCACGACAGCCAGTCTGCAGCACCCACGTATCACTGCGTTGACTTGAACAAAAACAATTTTGTGAACTGAAAGAAAGCACCTACGCTGTAGCAGTGCTTATTTTGACTGTGACGTAGATCAGGGTAAACACATATCAGAATGGTACAAGGAGAACGTACGGTTGAAGGTCTTGGGAGGAGTGCCAATCGAAATCTCAGCCATCCAAACGTAAGGTTGATACGTCAGCGTGAGACTAGCGCCACGCCTTTCGAGTCCGGACTCGCTCCGTTTCACAGCAAAAGGATGTATCATCCCCGTGTTCACCTCGTAATTGTCTAGCCCGCAAAGGATCTTCCTAAAAAAGCATGAGCAGACTGGATGTAACGACTCGTTGCACGTACTCCCTAACTGATATAGCATGAGAGGTCATTGCATCTAGGTCATTGAAGCTTTCGTTGGAGTTCAGAGAAGAAGGGTGTCTGGTGAGTGGTATGGCAATGCCACCTGCCTCCCAATTTGGTATAGGTTTCGCAATGGCCAGAGCAACCAGGCTGCTGGTGACAGAAAATATGGTTATCGTGATGAATCTCATTTACAGTAGAGGAATGGAGTAAAGGAGGGTGGGTGAAACGTCCACCCACAAACCTTTATAATGGAAGGATATTAATATTTACGGTCATCATGGATAAGAACAAAACGAATGATGCATACTAGGTGAAACTGATAATGATTGAATGTTGGTGGTGTCAAGTCCGAGGGCCCGGGTAAGTCGCCAGTCTGATCGATACCACCAAAATTGTTTGCGGGACATTTCGGAGGAGAGACAGAAACGCTGGTCCTCCCAGATATATCAACTTCGACTCCGAGTCGGGGTACGTGTTCATCGGCTGTCCCGTGACGAATGTACTACAATTACAATGACCGCGTTGTCCATTCCTATGTCCACTCCATTCGGCTCCGAAGACTGAGTGAATGCTTGAATGGTCCATTGTCTGAATCCTCATGATGGCGAGAGAGGACCCCAAGTTGCGTGGCATGGCAGATACTTAAGTGCCAGCGGGTACCCCGAAAGCGATTAACCTGTGGGAACGAATCGCCCCCAGCTTCATTTCCCCTCCACCACCATCTACGAGCAGGAAGCTCCCTCATCCCCACTCGTTATTGCCCCAAATGCAACCAATCTATCCGGGGTCGTGCCCTCATATGTCACTAGCACCTCTGTGACCTGGCCAACTCGTGCTGTTATTCATTCCCGTCAGCAACGAAAATTGCGAGTCTCGAGGAAATTAATAATCAACTACGTGACCAGCTTGCTTTATCCGACGAAGACAACCGGTCCCTTCGCGCAGAGCATGAAGGCATGAGTGCGTGCTCTCTCTCTTCATTCCCACCTCGTAGACATGGCCTCTCAACGCGCAGACATTCAATTAACCGAAATCATTGGGGCCCTAGCAGACTCGGGTACGTTTATCATGCCGTCAATTTACAACTGTCTGACCCGTTTTCTGTGTCCATAGAACGAAAAATGGGCGATTTCGAGCAAACCGTCCAGGTGCTCCAATGCACCCTGCATCTGTACGAGCAGAAACATCAATGTGAATCCATGTTTGCCTGTGGTCGCGTATATGATGCTGCACAGCATCTTCTCGAGATCATTAACACCATGAGTGAAGATCTGCAGCACAATCAGTTAATCATGAACTGGCTTGAAGGTGAGTGTCTTCGTCATTTCGGACTACAAGTATCCTCAACCCTGCCGTTAGAATTCACGGACCGATGCGTAGCATGACTTCGGACCATCGGAGACGACACATCAAGGGCGGAGAAATACATCGAGGCATTCTCAGCCTACTCTGCCGTGTTATCACTCACTCCCTCGCCTTCACGTGCTTTGCATGGTCGTTTAAAGCGGCTTGTCTGTTCTCGTGCTATTTAGTTCATGTTTTCAAAGTTTCATCTTTATCAGGCAGTCTGATGTTCTTGAAGATGATCGTGTTACAGAGGCGATCAAATGCTTCCAAAATATGGAGACCGATCTGTTAGAGGAGAGTCAGCCCCTCGATGATTGGCCGCAATGGGAACTAGGTGTGTAATCTCTCACTGGTGACATTGAGTACGATCTGAGACTCTCTTGGACCAGATTTTCACCGACGTTGTGGCAGGAGACTCGAGAAGCGCGCTGACATGGCTAACGACCATAGCGTGGCCATCGGACACTACTCGAGCGCACTCTCGCTCAACCCGGTGAACATCAACGATATCATTGTGAAATGCTGCAAGGCGCGAGTAGGTTTACTGGAGGGGGAACTCGTCAGCGTTGCCAAGGTATGACTTGACTCGTACATTTTGCATAGTTAATGGTAGTGATGGTCTGTCAGGTCATTGAGCACGACCCATCAAACTACAAAGGTTACAAAATACTCCGTATTACATAGCATGGGCCGCTACGGGGAGACATTCGGTGCATTCGAGATGATGACGTCGAATTCAGTGGACCACAACTTTGCGGTGAGCCCGTTGGATCTAACTCCCATGAAAATACAAATTTATGTCGTGTTGATATCAGACCTTCGAGGTCGATATCTCGACCCAACTCCGCTCATCCGAAAGGTCGTTGATGACACCATCCGTAACATTCCCTGCGTGCCCATCGACACTGTCACTGGTCGTCTCTATGGTAAAGCACGGCAAGCCGCTGCGTTTGAAGAACAACCGATCTTCTACGAACTTCGGTCTGCAATGACTACCCGTGATCGTTTCGACTATGCGCGCATCGAGCAAGAAATCGAGAAATTCTATCAATATGTGATGGTGGCAGCCTCCCGAGCCGACATTCCAGATGGTCGAGGACATCTCGATTTATGGACTACCCGAATCCCCGATAATCGGTGATCTTTGGAAAAGTATCTGGAGCACTCGCGGGTGGACATACCAAGAGTACGTTGCTTCGAGCGTCATTCAATTTTACACAGAGGATTGGAAGCCATACCTCGGTCTGGACATCCCTAATCACAAGGAATCCCCCATTATTATCTCAGAAATGGAGCAAGCGATGTTTGCCACGGATAAACTTGCCACACTTCTGCCAGGATTGGATAGGGTGTGCGAGAAGCCGTACCTCGCTTCGAAGCGCCAAACGACTCGGGAGGAAGATATCGCATACTCACTATTGGAATCTTTGACGTCTCACTTCCGGTCATATATGGCGATGGCGAGCGAGCAGTCCGTCGCCTCCTCGAGCACATCCTGACGCAGTCGGAGGATGCCACGCTTCTCTCATGGACTGGAAACTGCGGTAGCACCACCAAAAGCTACCTCCCCTCCGATCTCACTGTATATAACCAAATTATCCCTCCGCATGTTCCCCAAGCCATAAAGGCCGCCGAGATGAATAAGATGGCCATGGACATACAGTCGTCATTTCCCGTCTTCCGCCTCACTGATTTCGCCCGTCTCACGGCACCTGAATCCGACTTGAGCCTTCACATCTATCGTGCCATGGCGTCGAATCTCGGCGAGGTACGGATCGAGACTAAGGTCAACTCACTAGGGATGTAGCGTCTCGTTCTCGTTCATCCGTGGATCAGTCCCCTGCTCGACGAGGACTTCTCTGGCGACGATCCTCTGTTTGACCTTGACGCACGCGCGCCGCGGCTCCTCGTTCGGCTTCGGCAACCTTTTTGGGCACTGCTGCTAGTGAGTTGATGGCAAGCATTGGTACGGTCGACGTCCAGTGATGGCCTGTCGAGAAGTTGTTTTGTTATATTCGTGTTCTGTTGCTTTGTTTCCTCATCCTGCTCGTGTACTCTTTCCTTTCTTTTTTTTACCTCTCTCGTGTGATTAACCTCCCTTGCGACTTACGATACGTTTTGTTTGTTCCTGATCATGCGTTATTTCGTGTCTAAGCCTTGAACAGGCACTCGACACAATAGGTTGTGGGGATGACATCGTGTCGCAGGGCCTCATATCTACTTCGTTTTATGTCGAAACTCGTTCTACAAGGCT
This sequence comes from Leccinum pallidistipes, assembly GCA_038091755.1. Classification (NCBI taxonomy): domain Eukaryota; kingdom Fungi; phylum Basidiomycota; class Agaricomycetes; order Boletales; family Boletaceae; genus Leccinum; species Leccinum pallidistipes. Next base: position 2,595 of record JBBPPB010000223.1, on the reverse strand, counting down.
TTCGAATCATCATACGGAGAGTCTCAGTCCGCATACTCGACACCCATACTTTCTCACCATCACCCAGAACGTGATTGAGCGTATATTCGAGGCTGGCTAATTCTGGTGTCATCATCCATCGGTCTCTGAATGTCGTCGGGCTGGCGCGCAATGCGGAAAATCCACAGTACAGTGATATGACCTTCGAAGGAGGCAAAGCTATCACGGCCAAGTATGTCATCAGTGCCGATGGTGCGCGATCTACAGTAAGTTCCCTTTTCTTCACTCGCAGGACGACATTTCCTTATCAGACGCAGATCCGCACTATGGCTGGCATAGTCTTCTCTGATCCAACGTTCGTCCAGGGAGATGAAGAGGACAATGATATCACACAAATGCTCATTGCCGATGTTACGTTTGACAACGCGGACGCGGACGACCCCTCTTGTCTCAGAATAGCTCATTTTACCTGTTTCCCCTGCCGTCCTCCTTCAACAAGTCTATCGACGGTGATCATCAAGTTCCCATTTCTGAGAGAGCATACCGCGTTGGGTGCGGTGTACCTTTGGCAGAAGGCGAAATCCCCCGTTCGCCTTCCAAGGAATACATCCAGAACCTTGTCAACTGATTTGGACCGTACCGCCTTTCATCGGACCCCTCTGTGAATCCTAACGCGAAACCAACGCAGATCAAACAAGTCATCTGGACTTCGCGTTTCCGTAACCGTGTATCTGTCGCTGACGCCCCTTTCGTCCGTCTTGGGGCTGGGGGGTCAGGAGACGGCGGTGCTGTCCTCCTCGTCGGTGATGCCGCTCATATCCACTCTCCTGCTGGTGCGCAAGGGATGAGCCTTGGCTTGCGCGATGGGGTCTTCCTCGGGGAAGCGCTGACGAAGCATATCCACGCCATCGAGACTAAGCCGCTCTCGGAGGCAGACGCGATTCTTCACGAATTCGCTGTCGTGCGACGTGTACGTGCGCTTGAAGTGATCAAGCTCACGAAGCGCATTTCGGCACTTGATGGCTTGAAGTACCGAGAGAAAATGACTTGGTGGTTCCCGGTTGACTCTGAAACGTTTCGGGAGTGGGTATTCTGGATCTTGGGATGTCTCCCGTTTGTTGTGAGCAATATGGTTTGGGATACCAGTGGCTTAGGCAGTATGTAGGATAACTGACAGTTAGAATCTCGCACCCCACTTCTCCCATTCTCGACAAAGCCAGTCATTAACGTTGGTGGTTCAGTAACACCCTGGAGGGGCGACGGTCAACCCTCCAATGTGTACCGTAAAATCTCCAAATAAATTGAATTCTTCAATGTACAATGCACAAGGAACATTAACCATGATTCAAGCAAGGTCAGCAAACCCGACATGAAAGGTCCTGTAATTGAACACGCTGTATACGCCCTGCAAGAAAGGCATCCCGATGACCCAAAACTCTAGGATATATAGTCAGAAGGAGTACATCCAGCGCCGCAAATGGGGAGCGATAACTTGATAGGAAATCCTACTTTGGGTGCTAGACGAGTGGTCGGCGACAATAGCACTGAAACAATAGGGAGAATCTTTCTCGACCTGATTACCTCTGAGGACTTCGGGATGGATGTAAAACAACCTGCCACCAAAGGTGAAGCTCACTGTCGGGAAAGAGTCGCACGGCACTGCAGGCTGTCGATGAAAACAAGTTACCGAAAACGCAATCAGAACTCACGGTAATAGTAACCAATGTTTCCATGTTCCGAGAGGGTACCGCCAAGTTCTCTATACAACTGCGAAACTCGTTCCCGATCTCCGAAGATAAGGTTTGCACTAGTGTCAAAAATAGCGGGTACGTCTTCCAAGAGAATATGTCCATTGACACGAACATCGTCCATGGACACCTGCCACAATCCCTACATGAATGCCAATGTCAGCAACATCCACTCCCATTTACCATTTTAACTCACAGGAACCGTTACGGGTGTATAAGCGATGTTACCACTGTACCGCCTACTGTTTACTCCACCGACGTATATCTCGGCCCCAGAAGAAGTGAGTTTCAATGAGAATGTCGGAGTGGTTAGCTTCCCTTGCTTGACAAGCGATGTAAACAGCGGATCAACACCGAATTCCGAGACAAATGGGAAGGCCAATCCCAGTAAACCGTCTGCATATGCATTGTTCTGTGACCGATCTGATCGTAACCGTGTTGCAGAACCAAATTTTTGAGGATCTGCCTAGCTTAGCGTCAGAATTCAATCGTCATGGTCATAAGCGATACAAAACATACAGTGAATCCAGCGATGGTCATATTATCGCTATATAGAGCAGCTTGAACGATGGATCCGTCTCCATATTCGAACTCAAATGACTCGTCCTGGTCCTTGGAAGACTTAGATGAAATGGGATCCCAGAGGCTGTGATACCCTGAAATCCCACGACAGCCAGTCTGCAGCACCCACGTATCACTGCGTTGACTTGAACAAAAACAGTCGTAGGAACTAAAAGAAAGCACATACGCCGCAGAGATGCCGATTTCGACTGTGACGTAGATAAGGGTAAACATATATCAGAATGATACACGGAGCACTTACCGTTGAAGGTCTTGGGAGGAGTGCCAATCGAAATCTCAGCCATCC
>JBBPPB010000222.1:0-17810 GCA_038091755.1 Leccinum pallidistipes | reverse complement strand
GCATCAGTATACAGTGCCAATATGGGCATCCTGGATGCCCACCTGTGTCACTGGCTATAATTTCCTTTTTTAGACCACTATACAGTGCCAACCTGGGCATCCTGGACGCCCACCTGTGTCACTGACTATAATTTCCTTTTTTAGACCACTATACAGTGCCAATGTGGGCATCCTGGACGCCCACCTGTGTCACTGACTATAATTTCCTTTTTTAGACCACTATACAGTGTCAATGTGGGCATCCTGGACGCCCACCTGAGTCACTGGCTATAATTTCCTTTTTTAGACCAGTATACAGTGCCAATGTGGGCATCCTGGACGCCCACTTGAGACATCACCTATGGTTTCTATTTTTAGATCAGTATACAGTGCCAATATGGGCATCCTGGACGCCCACTTGAGAGATCACCTATGGTTGCTATTTTTAGATCAGTATACAGTGCCAACCTGGGCATCCTGGACGCCCACCTGAGTCACTGGCTATAATTTCCTTTTTTAGACCAGTATACAGTGCCAATCTGGGCATCCTGGACGCCCACTTGAGACATCACCTATGGTTTCTATTTTTAGATCAGTATACAGTGCCAACCTGGGCATCTTGGACGCCCACCTCAAACATCAGCTATAGCTATAGTTTTCTTTTATATGGTACTTCAAGTACCATGATTAATGAACACTACTGAAGCCTGATGATCGGGTAGGCCTCAAGTAAGTTTCTCCTTCTTCTTCAGGAAAACCTAGCTAGCTGTAGCATCTGGGGATACTGCATGTTCTTCCTGCTATGCCACCTTCATCATTGCTGAGTTTGAACCTACAGCTCACCTTTTTTAGATCAGAATGCCCAGGTTAGCACTGTATAGTGATCTAAAAAAGGAAAATACAGTTGATGTCTCAGGTGGGCGTCCAGGATGCCCAGATTGGCACTGTATATTACCCTACTAGGAGTGCAAGCTGTATGGACAGTGGAACAGCCTAGCAAAACTGTCTGATGCTGTGGATGTTCTTGTGAGATCTAGGAATCCAGGGCTTAAGTACAGTGAAGAGAAATCTGGGGTGTGATGAGGTGTATGTGCCTAATTTAAGGCAAGGACAGACAAAAGTTTAGGCATGAAAAGTGGTGGAACTGGAAAAAAGAGAGAAAGTGCTGCGGCTTAAGTTGCCAGTCTGAAGTCTTTGTGCTCCAGCCTCATGCACTGCTTACTTGGGCACAGCCTGACACAAAGCCTTATGGGCACTCCTGGACCCAATTGACACCCACTGGTCGCAGACAATGGAAATATAAGGGCAAGACAATTTTATATATTCATGTTTTAATCCAGGTTATTTTCTGGTTTATTCATTACTATTGGCTCAAGTGTTAAACTATTCCGGCTCTGGAACCAGCTCACATTCCGGAACAATTCCAGAACCACAACCGGCTCACCTTCCGGAACTCTATTCCGGAACTTTATTCCGGTCATGGAAACAACTCACCTTCAGGAACCACATTTCCCTTTACAGATCTGGCACACCTTTGGAAACACTAATACCAACCTCTTCTAGCTCTATAATAGAGATCTTGGAATCCCTCTTTAACCTTTAATGATTACTACAGTGAACAGGAGCTTTACTAACTTACCTATTTTTCTAGGAACACCTCATTTCCAAGTACCTTCTGAAGCCATGACCCCGGATAGTTGGTCTTGCGGCCTGATTCAGGTACCACCCAGCCTTAGGTAATTGCCTAAACTCTGCCCCTGATCTGGGAGCAGCTTCACCATTCAAATCTTGGGCAGTGACTTACATTGTAGTATACATAATTACAGCCCAGTATTTGGTATGTTACCAGCTGATCCCATTGTCCTTAGGGCAATTGAAGCCTCAAGTGTTATGGTTAGACCTGTCAGATTTTTTTTTTGAGTTTGCCGATCGGCTAGCCCAGATCCAATAAGCAGCCGAGAGAAGTAGTGAGGGCCACGATCCGGATCCAAGTCACCCCAATTATCTTCCAGTCCCTGCTTATTTTACCCAGTCTCAAACCATCCTCTACACTATGCCTACATTACCTCTCACTTCAGCTTTGCTTCTTCTGGGAAAATCTGAAGGGCAACCATGGAATTGTACTGCTTGGCAAGCCCGAACAGGTACCTCCGGAATCCCTTGGGAAACGGAACCCAATGCAACTCCAGAATCACCAGCCAATCATGTCAATGACTGGACCACCTCAGTTGCTCAGAGTGTTAAGGCTTATGCCCAAAACCTCTGGTCTCAACCTAGTACCACTGAATGTCTTTATTACTCCCAAAAAGGCTTCAAAGGTAATGATACTCTAGGGCATTCATCTTGGAAGACCTTGGTGGACTCCCACTGGAACAAGGTTTGGAAGATGAACAGCACAGTGGATGAGGTCCTAAAGGAGCACAAACGTAGTCCTTATGATACTTTAAGCAGGTTCAAAGTTGAAAAAGTGAGTTTACTTGCCAGTCTGTGATATGCTTAGTTTACTTAGACTTCACAGCTTCCACTACTGGAAACCTCTCAAGTGGTCAATTTAGTCTCAGGTCCTTTGGCCTATAGGCTTTTTGGCGAGGATGCTTTTCCTGATGAGGATATGACCTTCATACACCCTTCCATCAATGACTGGGTTGAAAATCTACTGGTCCATACTTGGCATAGGTATCGGAAGGCTCTGGGTCGGGAGAGATTAGATATCGAGAAGAAGAAGATTGAGACTGAGGAGAAATGGAAACGTGAGTCATGTACTTAAAATTATGCTGGTTAATTCTTATCCAGGCTCTAGTTCTCACTGCCGAAGGTTCTGAACCCACTATCCCGACAATTAGGGGGTATCTTATCCAGCTCCGATCCTTGATCTCTTTACTATCCCGGTATGAGGATGCTGGGAGCTTGGCTGATATCGAAAAAAGGAGAGAAACAATGGAGTCCATGCTAGCCGCCGCTAGAAATGACCTTTCCAAGAAGGAGGCTGTTGAGAGTAAGGACAACATTCAGGGTCAAGTAAAGCTTATGGCTGACGAATGTATGGAATATAGAGATACCAAAAGCATTGCGGGATGCCCTCAAGAAACTGGCCTCACAAAAGGCCATTAATGAGGTTGAACAGCTTATTCAAGCCACTCTGGAGGATCTCGACTCAGAAGTTCCGGAAATAGAGTTTCCGGATGCGGAAAACATTGATATGGTCTGGAAAGAGGGGGTCGAGGATCTAAAAGATCTCACCGAGAAACAGCTGTGGAATTCCTTGGGAATGGAAGATTCTTTGCCCTTCTTTCAAAAGTATACGGACCCGGATGCTGCAATAGAACCTTGGAGCAAGGAAGGAGTAGCATGGTTGGCTGATCCGAAGAGTTCCCGGGAGCCTCTGAAACCCCGATGGCATCAACTGGTTGGGATTTACCGAATGCTTCAGCGAGCCTTTGAGGATCAGCCAGTTCTTCTCATGGATGGAGTTGGTATTGGCAAGACTTTTCAGGTCATCGGTTTCATAGCTTGTCTCACATTCTTTCGCTCCTGTTATGAGACCCATGGCAGATTTCCTGGTGCTTTCGGTAAGTCATTTATAGTCTTCCGCAGCATTACGCTTTTTCATTCCGGTTGCTTCCGGAAGCGGATCAAAAGTGGCAGGGAAAGAATGGCAACATACCTAATCTTCCCTTCCTTATCGTATGCCCTGTGAGCCTACACAATCAATGGCAAAGGGAAATAGAGAGATTCCTTCAACACGGGACTTTCGATCTTCTGCCTTATTTCGGGCGTTTCACCACACGGAAAGATTGGTGGAGTTCGGTGAAGCCCAGGAGTCAACAACAGTTGTGCAGGCAAATAATCCTGGCTACAGATACTGTGGGTAACCATTTGGTTCTCATTTCCGACTTAGAAGTGACCCTACAATCCTGATAGGCAATCCAGGATGATGCCTTAATGGTCTTTGTGGATCTGGTTCGCAATGTCGAGGACATTCCCAAGCCATCTTTGGGGTTTAGTTCCACGTCACCGAAAACTGTTTTTGGGCACGAATTCCTGGGACTTATCCTAGACGAGGCTCATAAGGCCCGAAAGTTCAACAAGTACCATCAAGCTATACATGCGCTAAGGAAAAAGTCCAATTCAATGGTTGCCATGACTGCCACCCCAGTCCTGACCCAGCTTCAGGTTAACTTCCTCCTTTATCCAATACCGGTATATGGTCTAAATATTGTCACAGGATCTCTGGATTCTGGGTAGTGTCCTGGGCATCAAAGATTTTTCAGACAAGCCCAATTTCGACAAGATGAATAGGGATATCAACCGTGCTCAGGCCAAGGACCGTCGGGAGGAAAAAAAATCCAACATCTCTGGGACTCACCTTCGTGCACTGCTGGAAGGTGAAGACGGGGGTTCCGAACACCGGAACTCGGAAGTACGTCCCGTCTTGCGAGAGTGGCTCCCTTGGCTCCGGAACGTATTCCAGAAGCACATCATCAGACGTACCTTGGATTCGGTGGATTATAAAAAAGACAAGATATTCGGTCTACCTCCGTACTATCAACATCTAATGCTCCTAGAACTCCGTGACTGGGAAAAGGAGTATCTTTCAATCCAAACTAAAGAACTCGTAGAAACTGCCCCTGTGGCAACAGTGGCTGGCACTTCCAAGGTGTGTATTTGAAAAATGGTCTATTGTACTACGGTTTACCCATTCTTCCTCACCTTAAGAACTTTTATCTGGATTTTCGTCGCAGTTTACTCCACCCAATGATGATTCCACGCAGTGGGGATGAGACATGGGTTGCTCCACAATCCCTGGAAGAATGGAAGAATGGAAAACTGTCTGCGAAGCTGGATGTCCTAGCTGAAATAGTTGCCTATCATCTCCAGAAAGATGGTGCCTCACCACTAGAGGTCTTGGATGACGGAATTACAGTCTCACCAACTGATTCCAGTCCTACCTCTACTTATCTGTCTACTAGCCAAGAGGCAGACCGCATCATCATCTTTTCTGCCTTTCCAAGTTCTAACTACGCCATCCTTGATGTGAGTTCTAATTTCTTCTACGCTTTTCCTCGTTGTTTATATAAATTTTATGCATAGATCTTGAGGCTGCATGGTATAAATGCACTGGAACTCAATGGAAAGACCACTCCGTTCAAAAGGAAAACGGTTCTGAAAGAGTTCCGGGGTTCCACTAGACATCTAGGTTCACGTGTACTGGTCCTTTCTTCGGTTGGTCTAGTTGGCTTGAATCTGGCTTGTGCCAACATCATGATCATTGTCGTGAGTCCAATTGGTAGGACTGGATAAACTGTAATATTCATTGAATATGGCAGGATACCCTTTGGTCTGCACTGGAGGATGAACAGTTACGGGGGAGGATCTATCGTTATCCTCAGCAAAAACCAGTTCATTTTTACAGGCTGGTAGCCCAGGGAACTCCAGATGTATTCCTCAACAGCATTGCCTACGAGAAGGGAAATCTCCACAACTCGTTTGTGGGATTAGATGAGACGTCACGTAAGCCTAAGTTGAACTCTTTACTCTGATGCCCCAATTCACACTGTTTTCCTCCCACTCTTAATAGGCGGACTTTTCTCCCATCCAGTCCTGGATAATGAGGACGACAACAGTGAGGAAAAACAACCAATCAAAGCCTCTGCTGCGTCTGGGACCAATAAGGGGAAAAAGAAGCCAAGGCTTACCAAGGTGCATCCGGTTTCTTCGGAACTCACTTCGGAACCACCCGAGTCGGAACCACCTTCGGAACCAACAGTCACTCCGGAACAACCTTCGGAAGCTCGGCTTCATCTCAAACCTACGAAAAAACGTCCCAATCCCCATCTTTCTTCTTCAAAAGATCATAAAAAACCTGAGAAGAAGAAGCTCAAGCGGGCACCAGCTTCAACTCCCCCTCCTTCCAGCCCATCTTTGCCATCCCGCGTTCCTTCTCCCCTTCTCCCTCCAACAACAATCCAGGATCCTTCCAACGTGGCTTCATCTAGTGCAACAACTGGATTTTCTCAGCCCATTACTACAGTAAATCCAGCTGACTTGTCCAAGCCCACCTCCTCCATATCCATAGATGCACCCCAAATCTTAGATAATCCACGTTTCACGGTACCACCTCCGGCTGTCCTGGATCCGATTACCCCAGAATGGACTACCGACAATGACCCCCCTGCCGATGAATGGAGCCTGGACCGACACCCTGAATACCAAAATATGTTTCATGATGATGTCTGGGATCGTGACCCTGATGATCTGGAGAAACAGGCTGAGCGCAACCTCCACAATGGAGAAACAGATTCACCTCTATTCAGTGGTTCTGATTCATCTCATATTTCCCTCCCTGGTCCAGCAAATTCTACTCCAACTTCAGACAAACCAGCTCCCACTCCATCAGGAAGCCGTAATACTGTTCCACCCTCCTGTAGTGTCCCTCTGAAAAAGTCTTCCTGCGGCTTATCTTTCTCTTCCACAATTGAACCCGAAGAGATAGGTGGAGCACTCCTTATTCCAGGAGGAATGGGAAGATTTGGGACCAATAAACGCTCAGGGAAGGGTAAGTCAGCCCAAAGGAAAGGGCGTGTTTAATTTCTTTTCGGTTAGTTTTTGGTCACATTCCGGCGGTTTCCCGTTCCGGAATAGTGGATCCCTGGGAAAGTCTACCCAGCGAGTTGTTCACTAAAATCAGCAGTGAGATGTTCTACACATCCAACTAAAATGTATACCTACAATTAAACTGCTTATTGCCTACGGATGCTTGGAAAGATCCAGTGATTGTATTAGATTTATATTCTGAATATTCCGGGGTGGAATTATCAATTATGTCACAGCTCACTGAAGGTTGAGAATCACGTATTATTAGATGGGCATCCAGGACGCCCACCTTTCCTGCAGCATCTACATTGTGTAATCTTTAGCTCGTTTTCGTCTTGGCTCAGTTCTTTCTCTCAACCCCTGCAATTTTAATTTTCTGTCATTTCCTTCTGCAACCTCCACCTCTTACGGCCATAAACACCAACCACATTCTTCAATTATGCGCAGCTATCCAGATGATCGTCAGGCAAGACCCACCCAGCTTACGTTTCAAGCATGGGTCAGAAAAGCCCTTCAATATCACCACGATATGAGCAATGGTACTTCAGATGATGCCCTCCAATTCCTCAAATTCGTTCTAGCTGGTCGCGATGGGATACTCCTAGAAGATCAGCACAGTATCACATTCAATCCTATCCAAGCCCAACCCGATATCACTCAAGTTACCTCCACTCGCGATTTTGACTCCCTTATCGGAACTACTCGTACCCTTCCATACCGGGTTGCCCTCACTGTCTGGCCCGTTCCTTCTTTCAGGGACACTCTGACAGCCAACAACCATATTACCTCCCTGGTTATAGGCAATCAGGCATGTTACCATCCCTCCTGTACCAATTCCTCGAGAGACTCACTCCAGCCACAGGATGACGCAACCTTTGTGCCTATGCACAAAATCCCCAACATTCCCTTGGGAAAGGTTGCAAATAGATCCATCATCCGTGTCTTTTTCCCTAGGATGTATCATCAATTTGATTCCAATCTGGTCTCACCAGCGGATCTCACTCTTATCTACAACCGAGCTCTACTCCCAATCATCCGTCGTCTTATGCCCAACCAAGCCACTCATTGGCCACCATCCTATGAAATAGCTATGCAAACCAGCCGTGATCGTGGTGGCCGCCTCCACTTTGGCTCACTTGACATTCCCCATCATCTTCTCCCCGAATTCTGCCGCTCCTATCTACAGTCAGTAGAAAACCTCCGCCCTTACTTCCAGGATGCATATTTTGGACACGAACTTAGGGGCTGGAAGGCAGCCACAGTTCATAACTTGGAACCAGAAGAGGATGTTGAAGAACAGCCTCCAGCAGTCCCTTATGAGCGTGTTGAAGCCTTGGAGGATCTCACGCGAGTCTTAGATATTCCAGCAATTCACCCTGACCAGTGGATGGTGGATGTTGGGCTTGAGTTTGGATTAAGAGGGAAGGTTGTCACTTGGCGTACCCATGGTCATAAAGCCCTAGTGCGACATCTCGTTCCACAGCTCCGGAATCCGGATCGCACTCTGAAAACCAATAAAGGATTCTACCAGGATCCACAAATGCACATGAAGGACATCTCAGGTTTTCGCTGGAATTCTGCCAAGCACTCAGACGTGTTCAAATACATCCAGGCTTATACTACTGAGAAATCCATCTCTTACCAGCTTCATGATGGTATATTTCGATATCGCAAACCATCAGAGCTGCTTGCACACCGTGTCTGCGAACGTCTTTTGAAAGACCTGGATTCCCAAAGTACCATTCTCTTTGCATGCACTGGCGACCGAGAGGAAAATGGTCGGCGTGACGATGCACCCCAGGAAGGTTGTGCCAGATTGGAAGTCCGAGTTTCTCTACACCGCGCCAATGAAGTTCTCACAGTTTTCCCCCGGAACCTCTGGAATCAAACCCTGGTCCAGATCCCAGCTCAATATTGGTGGTCAGTATTCTTCTCACACTTTTCCAGCCACCGTCCTCACTCCCACCTTTTTATTTCTAATTCTCAGGTACTTCAAATGGCTCCGCCTATCAGCTGTATATATGGTGGTGAACAATTTCCACCGTACACCCGTTAAGGATCGTACTGGAGAGAATGTCCTAGCCCTTGGAGCCATGATGATCTGGATCCTCAACGGAGCCCATCGTACCCCTGCCGATAAATTTATCAACCTAGCTCAGGAAGCTTGTGCTCTGGTCCACCCTGATGGCGAGCCGGATGATCCGGATGGTTCCGACGATTCTGATGCCATCACAGCCCCTCTCATGTATGATGCCGGCGTCTATTTCCTCTGTGATATTGTGCAAGATGTCGCCAGTAACTGCTACCGTATTCCATGGGGAAAGACATTTAATCCCACCTACATCACCATTGCCTATGAACAGGGCACACTCCACGATATCCGTCATTTGCTAGGTTCAGGTGAAGTCAGAACAGATCCACGGCAACGGCAACCCAACACTGGCACAGAGCGTACCTCAAATCGCACTTCAAATCAGACCATCAGAGTTCAGGATATCAGACCTGCTGAACGACCCTTACCTCAGATCACAGATAGACTAGATGGCCGTCCCATTCCAAACCCAGTACATCCTCAAGGTGCCGACGTAGACTACTTTCAACACCATGGGGGTGGAAACAGGGAGCATGATGATGGCAACGACCAACTGGACAACCAGGACCCCCAGAACCCCTTGAAGTGCCAGGTTCAGTTGATTTTGGAGCAAATGTATTACGACATCTTGCAAGAATCACCCAACAAGAGAAATCGAAACGAAGGTGCCTGGACCAACATTCCTGGTGAATTTCGCGAGCAATTGGCTGTCGAAAATCTATACCGCCACCTTCACCTCCCATTCACTGCAGTTCAGTATCAGATATGCACGCCTGAATTATGGGCCAAGCATTTTGATAGATTCTTCCCATCTCAGCTTCCAAAGGGTGCAAGTCAGAACTTCAAAAAGTCCCGTTACTACCACATCTACCTGGATTTGGTTCGCCGCTTATCCCCCATGGAACTCAGCCCAGTTAGACAAGAGCTGAGACAAAAATTCAATACTATCGCTTGGATGCCATGGACTGAAGCTGACCGCATGTGGTGCACCAAGAAGATGACTTCCAGGAATTGGAAATACCTCCCAGAAAATGGTGCCCACGATGGCCCAAAGATCGCCATCAACCCCCGTGTTCTCCAAGTTCTCCAGGAACGGCCCCGTCTCCGGCCTCCACCTAGAGTTGAAGAAGCCCGTCATGAGGATGACCATTCAGAAGATGGTGGGGACGTGAATGGGGATGTTGGAGAGTAGAAATACAACTATCTATCTTGGAGAGAAATGTTCCGGCGCTAATTAGACCTCTGTGACCCTAACAAGATACTAAATACAAGGATTGACTGCTAACCAGTGTACTTTCCGAGGCTCCAGCCTCGAGGAAAACTGCCAGGCGTAACCTGGGAATTTCCTAGAATTTATAAATAATTTACGTAAACTCGAAGGGCCAATACGGATGAATCTCGGAAATCCCGGAACTGCTTCGCTCAATAATTAGTACTCCAGCTCTAATCTAGACTGAGCATACACGGACGAGAATCATATAGCCACACTCACAATCTTTCAAGGTGTCTGAAAACTAGAGCCTGAGGCAGTTTGCTGAGGTAATTATCCATCTGGAGATTACGTTGGTACTTATGTTGTCAGAATGCGAGTTTAATAGCGTGAGGACTTCCGATGGAGTTGTGGTGAAGCAAATAGTTCTGAGCGTTCCGAGCCACGGACATCCGGAGTCGCGTACGAGAGTGAGGCAGGGACGGAGTGTACGGTAGCTTTCTTTCCTCTGTGTCCCCTAAGTTGGTTGGTCTTAGGTTAGTTACGGTTAGGCTGGGACGGAGTGTTAGGTAGCTCTCTTTCCTCTGTCCCCTAAGTTGGTTGGTCTTTTTTATAATCTACTTCTCTATAGCTAGTGTAATTCATACATTTGGATGACTGATCTTCTCCTTGAGGGGCTTTGCTTTGCTCTCTTCGAGGAGAGTCATCGTATCGACCATCGGATCATGTGCAGCTTAATGGACGGCTTTAGTGTTCGGTGAATTAAGGACACTTAAATTTACACTTGTAAAATAACCCATGTAATTTACTGCTAATCTACGGGTTAATTAAGACGGTCCCAGCAAGGGATGTAAACCGCGGTTTTGATGAACTGATTGAAGATGCCCCAAACGATACTTACATTGTCGCATTTTTCCTAAACCCAGGTCGGTTCAAGTCCAATAAACACAGCCTGAGTTCACACTGATACAATACTCACCAATGATGTCCGCTGTATATTCAGCTCCAATCTACAAGAACCTGAATCTACTATCAGTTCCCTCCATTTCAATCAATCGAAAGGGAAAAGCGCCAACCTTTATCTCAAGCGTCTTGGGCTTGGCCTGCAGAAGATGCTTCGAAACGAATATGGTGATGCTTACCAGTCAAGTGCGGCATGGACTGATCCGAAGACGCAAATAAACCCACTTCTTGAGCAATATCACTCGTCCGACGCACTTTCCGCATTGACAGACCAATTAAAGGCATACGTGAAAAGAGTGGCACTGTTTGATAGGCTAGTTTGATCGGAGGCACAGAAAAATGGTGGGCCGCAGTGCAGAAGGATGCAGATGGTGCCGTTCTTGGTGTATGTAGCTTGTCGGATTATACTACCTCCAATCCGAGCTTAAGTGCCGTTGATGCTACTATAGGCCCTCGCACTCAAGATATTCTCCGCAGTTCCGGTCTCGATGGCAGACGAACGCACGATGTCAACGATTACCTGGCTCCATTCACCACGTCTCAGCTCGCAGGGTATCAGAACACTTCAAGACCACATCAAGATATGTCAGTGGCACCGCTACCAGCCTGAGGTATGTTCTCTAAACCTCTGACTGTTGAATTCCCGTCCCGACCCCCTAACACAGCAACCGCGAGCCCTGTTTCAACCTATAGTCCACTGGAGGGATACGGAGAAGACCATCTCAGGTGAAGTCACTGCCAGTGGTGTTCCTGGCCGCTCGTCCGGGCTTCCCCGCCTCGTCCCTTTTAATCTGAGGTGGAATCATCAGATTATGAGAATGGCTCAGATGATGACATCCGAGTCGGGTCGGCAGACCATCTCCAAGAACGCACCCCAATTGATGATGGTGTTCGTTAATTGGATAAAACCCGAAAATCCTGTGGTACAAGTGAACACACCACGCTGAATACTTTCACCTTTGGCAGTCGATCCGACATTGTCCTTACCTCGCCATTCTTCCAAGACGTACTGGATGACAACCCCAAATCTGGCATTTCAGTAGCAGCGGCTAACGCGAAAACCAAGGATTCAAGGGTCGGTGAGGCCACAAAGGCTGTTCCGAACATTTCCGAATGGGAGAACTGGTAGACCGTAGCTTGACTCCAATTTTACCCTACTTCACCGTAAAATTCCGTATTTCACTTGTAGATTAGCGTAAATTTCACCCGCTGTTAATTAGCTTAGATTGACGTAGGTCAAGTAGACATTGGAGATAACCGCTTCTATCGCTTTCTAACCACCATCACTCTCGACTCTCGAGTCCCATGCACCCGTCCCTCTCCAATTCGTGCATCACAGCTCTGGAAGATCTTTATTTTCCTGGTACTACACCACACCTCATTATGCATGCACTCAGACATTTTCCTTTTCTTGACCATGCTCTGTATTGCTTGACTGCTTTCAATGATCGATTGAATGATTTACGATCATCATAGCTTACGGTAACTTTGATTTTAGACTAGGTATTACTGCGTACTAGTGTGGGTAATACTACGGGGCCTCGCATGTCCTGTAATCATCTTGTGTGATCTAGCACGACCTGGCAAGGCTTAGCAAGTGGGATCACCTTGATTATTCTAACCAGCCTTACCTGGCCTCTGTTTCCGCAGTAACAGCAGTCTATTGGTCAGCTGAGTTCCAATTTTTCGGTAAGTAAAACTGTCCAACCCATTGCCACTTGTGTCGTTGTAATCTTACCAACTTGAAAGCTTGAAGTCCGGCAGTGGAGCTCTTGCTACATCATGCATACCTCAAACGACTCCGACATGATCGAACTCCAGTGCTGGAGGTACAATGGGTCTCCAGCCAACACTTTCGCCATAACCCTTCACAAATCACAACGGCTCTGGGATCTCCAGACCCAGATCAAAGAAGAGGATCCTGAGTCCTTCAAGGACTGCAGTGCTGTCAATATCAGTCTATACAGCATTTCTGATGTTGAAGACTCAAACCTGATCCCCACTCTTTCCAACTGGTCTCCCAAGCAATGTGTTCCCCTACTGACTCGAAGCAAGGTGGGCGAACATGCCGGCAAGATCATCATAGCCTGCAGACCAGATCATAGTATGTACTACTGGAAATGTTTATCTGGTCTTCCTTTTGACATCGATCTTTTTTTTGCAGTTTTCAAGGCAGGTAAGCACTTTTACAAAATCTTTGGTTTTCTGGGCCATCTAACTGGAAAGGGGGAAAAGGGGAAAAACGCCCTCTTGAAGCCGAGGAGGAAAACTTGGAGCATATGCTGAAGTATTCCAAATTTAATATCGAGCGGCCATCCAAGGTGTCATTACCTCAGAAATACAGAGAGTGGCATGGAAAGAAGGAGTACCTGTTCATCGACCATCGTCATCGCTCGGAGACCAACCCTCATACTACTCATGACTCAGATCCGCCGCTCTCACTACTATACGAAGGATTTGGCCATTTTCTGGATATTTTGGACGGTTGCCAAGACGTTCCGGGCATGGACTCTGTATCATGCGGACCTCTACAATCGGCTGTTGATATTTTTGCAGACCGTATGTCTGACATTTATATGAATGAAGAAGCCAGAAAACTTCAAGGTCTAGCCGATCTGAGGGCGATATTCGCTGCGCGCAAGGATAATCAGTCATTTGATTTCTGTTCAGGCTCCATCAGTCGCAACAGCAGCTCAGATGGTCACATCAACGGACCGCATGGCATGGCGTATTGTGTCATCGAGTTCAAAAACGAGGAGGCTGCTAGCAGCAGCATCCCTTATGTTGAAATGTCCAGCTTATTCGCCCATTCGGTGCGGCATGCGTCCGAGCGGAACGAAACCTCTTCAGCGTTGGCTAAAGCTTGGACAGTTCCATGCCTTGGGTTGACAATCGTTGGTGTGTAACACTTCACACCTACCTCTCATGTACCACTGACGGTCATGCTCAGGTCCCTGTATCAAGTTTTGGGCCATGACGGGTCTATATGAAACCCGGGTCATTGGCCTCACACCAGCACTGTCCTGTATTCAGGCTTCAGGCGAGGGGCGTGATCGTATAACCCTCTACCATGCATTCATGGCTGCTTCTGTCCTGCTAGCACACATCAAGAAAGAAGCAAGGGAGCGTTACAACAACCTACCTTTGGCCATTCCGTACCGATGCCGCTTTTTCCCTGCCATCTCCAGACTTCCCCGGCTGTCCACCAACTCCAACTCCAACTCCAACTCCAACTCCGCCTCTAACCCCCTTGAATTCATGATCTCCGATACTTTTCCTACCAAGGCTCCCGAACGATACCTCTACATCGCACAAACCACAGATGGCAAGGAGATCCTGGTCAAGTTCACAAAGAGGTATTCAACCCATTTACACCTCATTTGTGCAGAAAGTGGATGCGCACCTGCTCTTCTGGGCTTCCAGAGGCTCCCTGGAGGCTTTTATGCTGTTGCTATGGAGTACATCAAAGATGCCGTCCCGATCACTGATTTTCAAGACAAAGAGACCGGGAAGAAATGGCTGAAGTTGTTGAAGGAGGTTGTCGACAAGTTCCACAGCCAGAATCTTGTCCATGGGGACTTACGGAACCCAAACATCATCTGTAGCAGCGACAGGGTGGCGATTATTGATTACGATTGGGCAGGTGAATCAGGGAAAACATGCTACCCCCCTGGTCAACTCAACGAGGAGCTCGTGGCTGGACGAGACTCGGATGACCTGAGGATCACCATCGCCGACGATCTCAGGGTTTTGAGCCGGACCTTGCGGAACGCAGGACTTAGGTGACATTCACTTCCCCTAGGCAATAGTACATATGAGTTGTATGGAACTAGGTGTTGTCTGTATCTCTGTATGCCAGACCTCGCTATATTCCTCGGAATAAGGTGTGAGAGTTATGGGGAACCAGAAGCACCGGAAGCACCGTAAGTATCGGAAGTATTGGAAGTATCGGAAGTATCGGAAGTATCGGAAGTATCGGAAGTATCGGAAGTATCGGAAGCGTGAATAAGTTTCCCCAAGGCGTGCACACAGTCCGTCAAAAATTCCAGGTGCAACTCCAACTCTCCATCCTCATTCAATTCTCCATCACCTTTCACCAAATCTTGTACTCTCCGGAGATGGAAGAGTGCCATGGTGAAACATCCCCCAACCTTCACAACGTTGATGACCAAGTTTAGGAAATGGATGGCCTTCCTCAATTCTGAATTCTGGTTCACTCGATCCCAAACACATTTCATGTGAAAGTCGAGCAGTGGACTCCATTCCGAGGTGTGCTTCTCTTCAACGTGCACCTCCAAATCTGGACTTGGATCGACAGGGCTGCTAATACCATCTGTGCCCTGTAATATTCAACCAAGTGAATCAGATAGCGCATGATATTATATTCCACCTACATTGTCCTGGCTGTGTACCTCAGGAAGATCTGGTCTCCTGGATCCCATGTCTTCCTCCCCCATTGCAGTCAGCACCGCTTTGGCCACAACCTGGCAGTCAGCTTGCACCCATATATCGAAAGTCGTTTCCCATTTCTTGCGTTGTCTGAAATCCAGATTGAGATAGATGCTACATGGCCCGGAATGAGATCTCTGTCTGTTTCGCTGAACCTGCTGCGCGAACTGCTGAATGATTCTTTGCGTTCCTACCACATGCATTCCAGTTCCCACAACTAGCAACAGATCTATACCTTTCCCTCCAGATAGGTCCTGTGCTTGAAATTCCATGATGCCCTGTGCATCTGGATGTTGCTGATCGTACAGGACCACGTCCGGTAACATTTGAGGGATGCCTTGTACCCGCTTGCCTGCCTCTCTCCTGGCCTCTTGCGTTCTCTTGCAAGCGCCACAGCCTGGAAATCTTCCACTCCTGAGTTGATCACAGTGTACAACCATATCCTCTACTGCACCACATAATTGGCAGTACAGGTACTGAAGACTTCCATGCAACGGGATGCATTTGAATGGTCGGTGTTCATCTTCTCTGAGTGTCCGATGATAAGTAGACATTCCCGCTTTCAATTCAAGTCCATCTATATTTTGCGTGTATGCCCGCACCAAAGTCCTGCGGTCTTCTAGTTTCTTCAAAAGTTTATGGAAGGGGGTAGGTTGGCTGTCTTCAGACATCCTAGCTAGGGTGCCAATAAACTTGGCAAACAACAGTCTCTGAGTATTGTCCTGTACGAGACAATGATCAGGCAGGTCCTTCCCTACAACCAAGATTTGATCCTACTCACTGTGATCATCGACAGTTGGAACATATCTTTCAGATTCTTTTTGGGCAGTGCCAACTCTGGGACCCCTGGAACATTCTGCTTCCTTCTAAAGTCTGGTATTCCAGCTTCCACAGAAATTCCAGCCCCTTCAGAAACCCTTCCATCAGAATAAGAAAGCAGGGACTAGCTTCGAGTCAAATGCTTGCCACATATCAAAACGATCCTTTGCGCACTCAAGACCGCTGACAACACAGAATTTGTGTCAGGATCTCCCGAGCTGAAATTGCACTGGGTGATAGGCATGGATCGGGGGTGCAGTTGATGCAATTCGGATCTTTTCTTTTTCTCCTGCACTTGGGATTTTTGGTTGAAAACAAACTTATCAGGCTTACGTAGGGGCCGCAACGTTGTAAGGGAGGCGTGCGAACACCTTTGAACGGCTTACGTTGGTTGCTGCCCTGCCCGCTGGAGCCTTGTCCAAGGGAAATCGTATGTATGGTCACCAATGGCCTGACGCCCCTAATGCAGATCCAAAACAAGGACAAATCAGCACGGGATTCGTTACCTCAGACTTAGATTAGGCAGTTTTACGTAATTAGGATTCACGCTTCGTATCTGATCGCGTCACTCACGGGTCTCCAAGCCTCCGTAGTCTCATCGAAGGCGAAACAGTTCATAATTAAAGATACAGAAAGTGAGCGAGGGTGCAAAAAATATCAGGAGCGGTAATACCTAACAAAGCGAATGGATAAAGTATTGTAGCGTTCGCGCCCCCTCCCTATGGGGATGGGTTCAGTGGGTGATTATTTATATTATTGCACTATTATATCAACTGATGATCACGCTACGCCGGACGGAGTCGTTACCAAGCTATAGTGTCAACACACGTTTGGAGATCATGGGCAGCAGCAGACCACCCACTTGCGCATTCAAGCTATGAAAAACATTCATGAATCTTCCCCGGTCCACAAGCATTTCTCTCCTCGCGACCATGAATTACTCACATCCCATCACCCTGACTGCTACCTCTCGAACAGGTGTTAGCTAGAGCTCGTAGAAGGCGACCATTCTCCTGGAAAGACCAGTTCAGCGTTCCCTGCCTTGACTACACGCTATCGCCGTTCAGAGCATCCTACGAAAATAAAAATGAGAATCGTGCTCACCGTTTCTGGAGAGTTATCCAGGGAAGTTCGACAGCGTTCAGAGTGGAGGCTAATAAAGGTTATCAGAGCCGTTCTCGTGTGCATGTGAGAATCGAAGAATTCCAACTTAGTGTCCCTCGAATAGATGACAATAGCACGATTTGAGTGGGCTACGAGGACTCCGAACGAGGAAAGTGATAACGACAGCGGTACCGCCTGATCCGGGCTCATCCGAGCTCCACTCCGAAGACTGAGTCGATGCTATCAAACCTCTCCGAGGTGGGGAGGATGAGGGCAAGCACAGGCGGGTACGTCGCGAGCCTGAGAGACAGCCTGTGGAGTGGGGACGAAGGTGGAACCTGGTGGATGAATGAGGTGGGGGGGGGTAGAATACCAGAGTGTTTCGAGAGCCTAAAGGGCGTGGACACTGATTCCTTCCAGTTCTAACTCTTTGAATTTCGATCATCGTTTCACCTAGTTCTTGCATAGCCGCGAGAGGGTTCTAGGTTAATTCCCTTCGTAGTATGTATATGAATTTCAGGGTTTCGTTACGCGGGTCGAACACTCTGGATTCATTGGAAGAGTGGCGGGAAGACTTCAAGACTCGGCGTCACCGATCTG
>JBBPPB010000221.1:0-17821 GCA_038091755.1 Leccinum pallidistipes | reverse complement strand
TGGGTGGGAACACCTCGCAGGTGCGTGTACCCGAAAGTCGGGATCGCGCGCTCCGGACCCCAGGGGGGTGAGCTGCGAGGAGCCGGAATGGGAAATGGAGGCAGGGCGTGGTGGGTGGGTGCGCTGAAACGGGCTCGGACGAGCGCTGCAAGGCGGATGAGTGACGTGGTGGAGGCGAGAGAGGAAGCACCGAAGCGGTGCCTCTCGCTTGTGTCGCTTGTCCGAAGACCTTGCACTGTGGCTTCACTCGTGCCTCACTGCACCACAGTCCGACCCTCGTCGGCGCGAAACCCAATAATAGCTAATCATGACTCCTTCCGACGAGCAACATACTCGATTTGTACAACTTTTTCTTCCAGGATCATAAGTGGGCCGAGTGATGCTGCTTCACACCTCCTCGTCGGTCCGCTACATTCTCTCCTCTCCTCGTTGACCCACACCCATCCACGCACCATGCTCGAGCCTGCGACCGGGGCCATATGATGCAAGTAGGAGCGAAACGGCCAGAACAGAGTGCTACACCGCTTCCTACGATCCCGACAATTTTTTAAGATGCGCAAATCCAACTTCAGGTGGGTCAGAACCCATATTGAACACAGTATAGATGACCTGGAGGAAATCGGTCCCAATGGTCCAGGATGATTCAGCTAGCAAGAGGGGTTCGGTGGTTAGTGGGATGTCAAAAGTACGCCGTGCAGTTCAATCTCACAGTCATCAAATGTCGCGACATGCGCCAGGATTCCACTGAAACAATCGGGTGAGCCGTCCTCCACTGGTCCATAGTTGAGTTTTTCAGCAGGGATCGTAAATGGCTTGCCGCCAAAAGTAAGAGCCACGTCCGGGAAGTTATCGCACGGGACTACATGGCTGTCAGTGAACCCGAAAGTACCATGTGAGCCCCAATCAGAACATACATGTATACCAACGACCCTGGAAAGCTTTACCACCATGGGCCTTGTGCAGTTTCAAAACTCGATCCGGGTCACCATAGATGTAGTTGGCACCAGTGTCGATAATCGAGACTATGTTGCTCAGGATCGGTTTGCCATTGACACGAATATCATCAGCTATCACCTCCCAGTATCCCTAAATAATAAAGTGGGTATGCGAGTGCGGCTGCTATTCAATGTTACGTTTCAGCTCACCTTGGCTTGTACATCGACATAGGTGATGGTACCTGTGTACAGCTCTCTGTTCACCCCACCAATGTACAACTCGCCTCCATCAGGGGTGAGCTTGAATGAGAATGCTGCATTGGTCAATTTTCCCTCACTGACGAGTGTTTCGAGCAGGGAGCTAGCAAAATTGTCCGAAATTGACTGGAAGCCCAGTCCCAACATACCGTCCGCAGGGAAGCTAGACTTTTCCATGTCAGCTGAGTATGTTGTTGCAACACCAATGGTCTGCTTGTCCGCCTAGTCGATGGTCAAAAATCATCATATCTATGATCAACAAGAGAAAACACACAGTGATGCCAGCAATAGTTACGTTATCAGTGTACTGTTTACCTCCGACATCTGCACCATCTTCGAATGAAATTACAAATGTCTTATCTAAGTCCTGGGCGGTTTCAGATGACGCAGGGTTGAACAGGTTATCGTGGCTTCTGCAGAATTTGTTACCGTTCGACGCTGGAATGAATAAATCGCTGGGTCGGATTGATCAAGGGAGTAGGTGGTTTTCGATAGGAAATGCTTGCCTAGAACCAGTGTCAAGCTGGACTGTGATGAAGGTTAGCGTAAATGTGTGTCAGGAAATACAGGGTAAACCTACCAGTGAAGAGTTTGGGAGGAGTACCGATCGAAATGGTCCCATACCAAATATCATCACTGTGACTGGTCAAGTCAAGCCCAGCCCTATCGCGTTTCCTGTTTTGGGACCCGCTCCGTTTCAAAGCAGAAGGGTGGGTAGTTCCCGTGTTTCTCTCATAGTTTTCCAAACCACGAAGAAGCTTGCTGAAATGACGCCTGAGGACATGGAGTAAAAGGATTCAGGACACGCACGTTGTGTATGATGCAGCGCGAGACTTGAGTCCATAAATATTGACGCTTTTGTTGGAATTCTGCGACGGAGAGTATTTGGTGAGCGGTATGGAAATTCCACTGCCTTTTCCCCTGGGTCTGGGTACTGAAGCGGCCGAAACGGCCAGTGCAGTGATGACTGCGATAACTGTGAAGCGTGTTGAAAAGTAAGCGAACATAAGTCGTGATGAGGAGCAACGGAGGTATATCAAATTTAAATGTAAGACTCCTACCCACGCCAATGATCCATACATCATTGAGAGGAACTAATCGGATGATATCCCTGCCAGTGGCACTGATGAGTATCACCGCGTGACAGTCGGACCCACAATTCTAGATTGTATGAGCAAGGGATCGAGTAAGACCAGATTGATTCATACGTGCCTCTTGAGAAGGCGAAAATGATCGTGAGTGCTCTTGAATGTGTGCTGAATTATTGGAATGATCAATTGGAAAAGGTTGCCCACCATGTATGTAGTATGCGCTCCGTGACGTCGCGTTTTCGGAGTTGTTTCCAAGCAAGACTAGAAAGCTATATGACACTTGGCGCGTGTTCTCGTCTGTCTAGATTGACTCTTAAAAACATAAACATGTAAACGGGTGGTAGGCGTTTCCCGAACCCGACGCAGTTTTTGGCGCAAGAGAAAATGAAAAGACAAAAATTAGTATGGTGACTAAGTAATGCGCTCGAGAGCGTCCGAGTCTGACGCCCATACTCATCACGGTACCCTTCAAGTTCGTCCGGCCGACCCGGGGACACAATTAAATCAAGGCTGTGGAGGACATGCCAGCGGGGAAACTAGGAAATAGACCACCTGACGTATCTGTGACCGTGACAGTGGTCACGCGTCATGTTAGAGAAGATGGAAGTCACACTCGTTTCATAAATTCATGCCACTGCGCCAAACAAAATCAAAAGTTCAGAAAATTCAGAAAATCCATAAGCTCGTCATTAGCGCATTATGGTGTATCGAAAAATCAGAACCAACAAAAAAATGTGCTCTTGAACTCCTCGAGAAGGGTGTGTCAGACGCACGAGCAAGCAGGCACGACCGCCCGACTCGGAGCGTCCCCACTTCGCACGCAGTTCGTCACCATCTCAAAGAGCTTCCAACAGTTCTGAACGAATAGCCCTCCACCACACTCTATTCACTCTACTCCCTTTATTGGACGTGAGCCGCATCATCGTCTGTTCACTTCGAGAAGGTAAGGCCTATTTTACGGCCACGATCGGAATTCGCGATCAGAGTCGTGGTCTTCGCTTTTCATCCCCCACCACTGATCGCCAACGTTGGCGCGTTGCGCATTCGGAATCCAGGATTTTTCAGTAAGTGATACTCAATACACCATTGACGAGGCCCCGCGGTCAATTTTCCTGATTAAAGATAGTTATCCTAAGTATGCCGACAGTATACGATACGAGTCCTTCTGCCAGCAATGAGTACCATACTCGATTCGCACACTTTTTCCTTCGAGGAGAAGCGGGACGAGTCATCTTCGTTGGCTCGCTGCCGCATCTCTGCTCCGTTCTCCTCTCATCACTGATTCATATCTATCCACGATACCATAATATAGTTTGTGATTGATGCAATTGGGAGTGAAAAGGCCAGAAAAGAGCACTACGTTTCCGACGTTTCCGACGTTTCCGATGATGAATAATAAGACGATCCCGACGATGGTTCAAGATGCGCAAATCCAACTTGAGGTGGGTTGGAATCCATGTCGAACACAGTATAGAAGTGCCGGAGGAAATTGGTCCCAATGCTCCAGTATTCTGGTCCAGATACGGGCTGCCAGGGAGGTTCAAGTTCAGTAATTAGTATGTTTGCAGTACGCTGTGCGGTTCAAGGGCGAAGAAGATCACACACATCCTCATGAAAAAGAGCCAGAATTCCACTGAAACAATCGGGCGAGCCATTCTCTACCGGTCCATGGTCGAGGTCGTCAGCAAACATTGTAAATGGCTTGCCACCAAAAGTAAGAGTCACGTCTGGGAAGTCATCGCATGGGACTACAGGGCCGTTATTGGACCCGAAAATACTGTGTTAAAAGCCAATAGAAACTTACATGTGTACCAACCATCCTCGAAAGCTTTACCTCCATGGGCCTGATGCAGTTTCAAAACTCGATCCGGGTCACCATAGATATGGTTGGCACCAGTGTCGATAATCGAGACTACATTTTTCAGGACGGGTTTTCCATTGACACGAATATCATCCACTATCACCTCCCAGTATCGCTGAATAGTAAAGTGAGTATGCGACTGCGACTGCGACTGCTACTCAACGTTCCATTTCGGCTCACCTTGGTTTGTACATCGACAAAGGTGATGTCACCTCCATAAAGCTCTTTGTTCACTCCACCAATGTACAACTCACCTCCACCAGGGGTGAACTTGAATGAGAATACTGCGTTGGATATTTTTCCCTCGGTGACAAGTGTTTCAAGCAGGGGGCTAGCAGGATACATCGAATTTGACTGGAAAGCCAGTCCCAACAAACCGTCCGCAGGGGAGCGAGACTTTTCCAGATTGGCTGTGTATGTTGTTGCAACACCAATGGTCTGCTTGTCCACCTACTCAGTGGTCAGAATTCATCACGTTTATGATCATGAAGAGATAACATACGGTGAAGCCAGCAATGGTCACGTTATCAGTGTATAGTTGACCTTCGACAGTTGCACCATCTCCAAATTTGATACGAAATGGCTCGTCCAAGTTCTTGGCAGTGGTAGACGAAGCAGGGTTCCAGAGGTTATCATGGCTTTTACAGTACTCATCACCGTTCGACGCTGGAATGAAGAGATCGCTGGGTCGGATTGAACAAGGGAGTAGGTGGTTCTCGACAAGAAATACTTGCCTAGAACCAGTGTCAACATGGACTGTGATGAATATTAGCGTACATATGTGCCAGGAAACGCACTGAAAATCTACCAGTGAAGAGTTTGGGAGGAGTACCGATCGAAATAGTACCATACCAAATATCATGATCGGGACTGGCAGTGGTCAAGTCAAGCCCAGCCGACCCGCTCCGCTTCAAAGCAGAAGGGTGGGTCGTCCAGACCGTGTTCGAATTCAGCGACTGAGAGTGTTTGATGAGCGGTATGGCAATCCCGTTGACTTTCCCCCTGGGTCTGGGTATTGAAGCGGCCGAAACATCTAATGCAGCGATGACTGCGACCCCTGTGAAAAATATTGAAAAGCAAGTGAGCATGAGTCCTGGCGAGGAGCGACAGTGGTATGACTGCCTTAAATGTAACCCCTACCCATGCCAACGATCAATGATGCATCATGAATAGGAACTAATCGGATGATATACCTGACACTGATGAGCTTCATCAGATTACTGTCGGATCTAAACGGCGGCCACAGATCCAGAATTGTAGATTGTATGAGCAAGGGGCCCAGTAAGACAAGATGACACTTGATCCAGACGTGCCTATCGAGACTGCTAAAACGATCGAGAATCTACATGGCGTGTTGAATTAGTCTCCCGTAGGCAGGCCATTAAGTATCAAGATTATACAATCGTTCCTACTGGCAGACGCCATTGTCAATGTCTGGGAAAGTCGCCCCACAACGAGGAGGTCCAAGATAAGCCTAAAAATGGTCACTCCCTTGACGAATTAGAGGAGAAGGCTGCCCGCTATGTATACGCTCACAATGCGTTTTTAGAATTGTTGCCAAGCAGGGCTACAAAGCCAGGTTACTTTGCGCGTGCCGCTCTAGATCAACTCTGGCAAACCCTTTACCAGAGCGTCGGCCACCCATGTTGGTTAGACAGGGCCACCCATGGGAACATATGACAATGCAGGTTTCAACCGCATATCGCCCGAGAGTGGCTATGGTGTGTGAAAGCGAAAACGGTGAGCGTGTAAAGAGTTCCGAGGAGAAAGGGGAATCGTGTAGATAGGTGGCTTGAACTGGACGTGATTTTACCACCCCCGAGACTTGAGTCCATGATATCAATATTTATTGACGCTTTTGTTGGAATTCAGCGACGGAGAGTATTTGGTGAGCGGTATGGAAACATTCAAATTTCCCCTGGGTCTGGGTACTGAAGCGGCTGCAACCTCTAATGCAGCAATGACTGCGACAACTGTGCAGCGTGTTGAAAGTAAGCGAGCATTTGTGATGAGGAGCAACGGAGGTATATCCACCTTGAATGTAATAGACTCTTACGCCAATGATCCATACATCATGGATAGGAACTACCCGGATGACATACCTGACACTGATGAACTTCATCACTGATCAGGCGATACGTCGGATATCTAGACAGATCCAGCATCAATGTATATAGCATGAGCAAGCGTTGAGTAAGGCAAGATAATGCATGATCTCAGGTTAGGTAAGTTGGAAACCTCCTCGTCGGTTCGCTGCCCTCGCTCTCCTGTCATCGCTGATCCACACCTATCCACGGCACCATGATCTCTCTTGCGATTGATGCAAGTGGGAGTGAAAAGGCCGGAAAAGAGTGCTACACTTCCGACAATTCCGACAATTCCGACAATTCCGACAATTCTTCAAGATGCGCAAATCCAACTTGAGGTGGGTTAGAATCCATGTTGAACACAGTATAGAAGAGCTGAAGGAAATTGGTCCCGATGCTCCAGTATTCTGGTCCAGATACAGGCTTGAAGGGAGGTTCAAGTCCGGTAATTAGTATGTTTGCAGTACACCGTGCGGTTCAAGGTTGAAGAAGGAAGATCACACACACATCCTGCTGAGAACGAGCCAGAATTCCACTGAAACAATCAGGTGAGCCATCCTCCACCGGTCCATGGTCGAGGTCGTCAGCAACGATCGTAAATGGCTTGCCGCCAAAAGTAAGAGTCACGTCTGGGAAGTCATCGCATGGGACTACAGGGCCGTTATTGGACCTGAAAATATCATGTTGTAACCCAATTGGAACTTACATGTGTACCAACCATTCTTGAAAGCTTTCCCACCACGAGCTTCATGCAGGGTCAAAACTCGATCTGGATCACCATAGATATAGTTGGCACCAGTGTCGATAATCGAGACTATATTGTTCAGGACCGGTTTGCCATTGACACGAATGTCATCCACTATCACCTCCCAGTATCCCTAAATAATAAGGTGAGTAAGCGACTGTGACTGCTACTCAATGTTACATTTCAACTCACCTTGGTTTGTACATCGACAAAGGTGATGTCACCTGTGTACAGCTCTTTGTTCACTCCACCAATGTACAACTCGCCTCCACGGGGGGTGAGCTTGAATGAGAATACTGCATTGGGCAGTTTCCCCTCGGTGACGAGTGTTTCAAGCAGGGGGCTAGCATAATACACCGAAATGTACCGGAAACCCAGTCCCAACATACCGTCCGCAGGGAAGCGAGACTTTTCCATTTTGGCTGAGTATGTTGTTGCAGCACCAATGGTCTGCTTGTCCACCTACTCAGTGATCAGAAATCATTACGTTTATGATCATGAAGAGATAACGTACGGTGAAGCCAGCAATGGTCACGTTATCAGTGTATAGTTGACCTTCGACAGTTGCACCATCTCCAAATTCGATTTTATATGGCTCATCCAAGTTCTTGGCAGTGGTAGACGAAGCAGGGTTCCAGAGGTTATCGTGGCTTTTGCAGAATTCATCACCAGTTGATGCTGGAATGAAGAGATCGCTGGGTCGGATTGAACAAGGGAGTACTAGGTGGTCTCGACAGGAAACACTTACCTAGAACCGGTGTCCACCTGGACTGTGATGAATATTAGCGTGCATGTGTGCCAGGAAACGGATGGAGAACTTACCAGTGAAGAGTTTGGGAGGAGTACCGATCGAAATAGTGCCATACCAAACATCGTGATCGGGACTGGCAGTGGTCAAGTCAAGCCCAGCCGACCCACTGCGTTTCAAAGCAGAAGGGTGGGTCGTTCCGACCGTGTTGGACTCGGAGTTCAGCGATAGTGAGTGTTTGATGAGCGGTACTGGAATCCCGTTGCCTTTCCCCCTGAATCTGGGTATTGAAGCGGCCGAAACATCCAATGCAGCGATGACTGCGACAACTGTGAAAAGTATTGAAAAGCAAGTGAGCATGAGTCCTGGTGAGGAGCGACATTAGTATGTCCACCTTAAATGTACCCACGCCAACGATCTGTGCATCATGACTAGGAACTAATCGGATGATATACCCGACGTTGATGAGCTTCATCAGATATCAGTCGGATCTAGACAGATCCAGAATTGATTATATGAGTAAGCATCGAGTAAGACAAGACTTTGATACTTTATCCAGACGTGCCTATTGAGAGCGTGAAAATAATCGAGAATGTTCTTGATCGCATGCTGAATTCAAGATGTCTGTGAAAGTTGTTATACAACGAGGAGATCTCAGATAGTAAGTCTGAAAATAATGGTCACGTTCAAGACCTCATCTCTTTTGAACACCTCTCTCTCTTCTGCTCGTATCTTGCCTGCCTCCCATCCCTTACTCATGCCCGGGCGGAAGCTCATCTCTCATTGTGACGACGAATGAGAGGAGAAGGTTGCCTGCTGTGTTTAAGCCCACGACGCGTTTTCAGTGTTGTTGCCAAGCAGCCGGGGTACAAAGCCAGGTTGCATTTTGAGCGTGTACTCGTCTTTCTCTGGATGGAAATGTAGGTCTCGAAATGCATTTGGCGCACGAGTAGCTATGGTCGTCGATGGATGCCATCTGAGTGAAAGCGGAGACAGTGAGCGTGTAAAGAGTTCCGAGTAGAGATCTGATGGGGTAGAGGCAAGGATTTTTTGAACTGGATACGATTTTTTGGCGGACGAGGAGAAAGGAAAACAAATAAGTAAGTATTGCGAGCAAATTGCGAGAGCGTCCGAAGCTTCCCGTCTCGTACGGACGTCGTCGGCAGTGTGGGAATTTCAATTTCCCCTTCTACTTACTTACCGTAATTTCTTGGATTATAGATACATAGCAGTCGAAGCCTCATCACCACTTGTGAATCTATCCGGGGTCGCCCTGGTATCGCCGTAGTCGCCTCTGCTAGTCTGGCCAATTCTGGGACCCGGCGCTCCGTTTTAAAGCAGAAGGGTGAGTAGTTCCTGTGTTCCTCTCATAGTTTTCCAAGCCACGAAGAAGCTTGCTGAAACAACGTATGAGGACATGGAGTAGAAGAATTCAGGACGCGTACGCCGTGTATGACTCCGATGCAGCACGGGACCTGAGTCCATCAATATTGACGCTTCTCTTGGTGTTCAGCGACGGAGAGTGTTTAATGGTGAGCGGTATAATGGAAATTCCATTGCCTTTCCCCCTGGGTCTGGGTATTGAAACGGCCGAAATACCTAATGCAGACATGGCTGCGACAACTGCGAAACGCATTGAAAAGCAAGTGAGCATGAGTACTGATGAGGAACGACGGTGGTATCTGCCTTAAGTAAATGTAGCCGCTCACCCACGCCAACGATCTATACATGATGGACAGGAACTAATCGGATGATATACCTCTTTGAAACTGATGAACTTCACCACTGGACAACAGTAGGAATCCGAATTCTTGATTGTATGAACAAGGTTCGAATAAGACAAGATGACAACCTGATACAGACGTACCTATTTAGACTGCTAAACGATCGAGAATCTCGATGGAGTGTTGATTTGGGTCCGGCAGAAGGTAGTCTCCCCCGGGACTCTCCCCAGGGGGGCCGTTGGCAGGCCCTTAAGTATCCGAGTCAATGCACATGCAGCGTTTGCTTAGCCACGGGCGGTGTTCACAGACGGTAACCTGATACAGGTCCTCAGCTAAATTTTAGTCTTTTCTAAGAAAGTCTTATTGGTACAATGCAAGAAAGTCAACCACACGTACATTGTGGCGGCAAGATCGATGCCTTGTTGGAGAGCAAAATGACGCACGGATGGGGTGACGAGAACGTGGTCCGACGGCGACGACCGAATGCGCATGATTCGCATCCGCGTTCGTTGGATCGAGCGGATGCTTCTTGCTGGCACTGGGGATCGCTTCGTGGACGTGTGTGCGTTCAGGTGGGTCGCTGGCGACGACACCTCCGACTCGTTTGGCTGCGCGACACCGTTGCGTCGTGTTCAGGTCTTTAAATTGAACGTGAGCCGCATGACCCATTTTACGGCCGCGATCAGAATCGTGGTCTCGCTTTTCATCGATTCATCCCCCACCACTGATCGCCAACGCTGTCACGTTCACCAGGGACCGCGGAGTGCAAATGGTGCAAACGACAGGCCAAACGTTGGTCGCTAGAATCCACAGCACGACGCTAGCCTAGGGCGAGCCTACATATACAGGGGAAACACAACCAAACAAGACACCTCAAGTCAGCCTCTCTGACAGTCGCGTCGCGCAACGAGCCTTCGGAATCCAGGATTCTCCAGTGAGCAATCCTCAACACACACCGTTGACGAGGCCCCGCGATCAATTTTCCTGATTGAATATAGTTATCCTAAGCATGCCGACAGCCAGGTATACGATACGAGCCCTAGCAAACGCATAGTTCCTTCGAGACGGGACGAGTCATTTTCATTGGTTCGCTGCCATCTCTCCTCATTGATTAAAACTCATCCACGACACCATGCTATCATCCTGAAAGATGCGCAAATCCAACTTGAGGTGGGTCAGAATCGCTGTGGAATACAGTATAGAAGAGCCGGAGAAAATTGGTCCCAATGCTCCAGGGTGCTGTGTCAGCTGGCAAGAGGGATTCAGGTGCGGTTCAAGGCTGAAGAGAAGATCTCACTACCAAGATTCCCCGACAGAGCCCCAATTCCAGTGAAACAATCGGGCGAGCCATCCTCTATCGGTCCAAGGACGACATCTTTAGCAGGGATCGTAAATGGCTTGCCGCCAAAAGTAAAAGTCACGTCCGGGATGTTATCACAGGGGACTATATGGCTGTCAGTGAATCCGAAAGTACCATGTGAAACACAATCAGAACATACATGTGTACCAACCATCCTCGAAAGCTTTACCGCCATGGGCCTGATGCAGTTTCAAAACTTGATTTGGATTACCATAGATATAGTTGGCACCAGTGTCGATAATCGAGACTACATTTCTCAGGATCGGTTTTCCATTAACACGAATGTCATCCACTATCACCTCCCAGAATCTCTAAATGGTAAAGTGAGTATGCCGCCGCTGCCACTGCTACTCTTCAGTTCACCTTGGTTTGTACATCAACAAAGGTGATGTCACCTGTAAACAGCTTTTTGTTCACTCCACCAATGTATAACTCGCCACCATCAGAGGAAAGCTTTAATGAGAATACTCCATAAACCAGTTTTCCCTCAATGATGAGTGTTTCGAACAAGGACCAAGCAGGATACGCCGATAAAGACCGGAAAGCCAGTCCCAATATACCATCCGCAGGGAAGCGAGACTTTAGCATGTCAGCTGAGTATGTTGTTGCAACACCAATAGTTTGCATGTCGGCCTACTCGATAGTCAAAAATCATCACATCTATGATCAACAAGAGAAAACACACAGTGATGCCTGCAATGGTTATGTTATCAGTGTACAGTTGACCTCCGACATTTGCACCATCTTCAAATAAAAGTTTGAATGGCTTATCCAAGTTCCGGGCGGTTTTAGATGACACAGGGTCGAAGAGGTTATCATGGCTTTTGCAGTACTCATCACCGTTCGACGCTGGAATGAAGAGATCACTGGGTCGGATTGAACAAGGGAGTAGGTGGTTTTCGATAGGAAATACTTGCCTAGAACCAGTGTCAAGCTGGACTGTGATGAATATTAGCGTACATGTGTTCCATTAAACGCACGGTGAACTTACCAGTGAAGAGTTTGGGAGGAGTGCCGATCGAAATGGTCCCATACCAGGAATCATCATTGTAGCCGGTTAAGTCAAGCCTAGCCTTGCCCCGTTTCCTGTTCTGGGACCCACTCTGTTTCAAAGTAGAAGGGTGGGTAGTTCCCATGTTCCTCTCATAGTTTTCCAAGCCACGAAGAAGCTTGCTGAAATGACGCCTGAGGACATGGAGTAAAAGGATACAGGACACGCACGTTGTGTGTGATGCAGCGCGAGACTTGAGTCCATCAATATTGACGCTTTTGTTGGAGTTCAGCGACGGAGAGTGTTTGGTGAGCGGTATGGCAATTCCATTGCCTTTCCCCCTGGGTCTGGGTCTGGGTATTGAAGCGGCCGAAACAGCTAATGCAGCAATGACTGCGACAACTACGAAGCGCATTGAAAAGTAAGTGAGCATAACGCCTGATGAGGAGCGACGGTGGTATATCCGCCTTAAATGTTGCCGACTCCCACCCACACCAACGATGTGACGATTGGCACTGATCGGAACCAATCAGATGATATTGATACAGTACCTGAAACGGATGGGCTTCACCACTGGGTAACAGTCGGATCCAGAATTCTAGATTGTATGACTCGGAACAAGGGGTAGAGTAAGACAAGATGATACTTGATCCAGACGTACCTACTGAGACTGCTAAAACGATCGAGAATATCGATGGCGTGTTGAATTAGAGATGGTTATCCTAAGCATGCCGACAGCCAGGTATACGTTACGATCCCTTCTGATGAGTAGCAAACTAGAATGACATAGTTCCTTCGAGGAGAGCGGGACGAGTCATTTTCGTTGGTCCCCCACCCCACGCTATCATTCTGCGAGATACGCAAATCCAACTTGAGGTGGGTTGGAATCTATGTCGAACACAATATAGAAGAGCTGAAGGAATTTGGTCCCAATGATCCAGGGTACTGATTCAGCTGGCAATAGGTCAGTCACTATGTTTGAAGTATGCCATGCGGTTCAAGGCTGAAGAAGGAAGATCTCACAGCCATCAGTCACGAGAGCCACGATTCCACTGAAACAATCGGGCGAGCCATCCTCCATTGGCCCACCGTCGAGGTCTTCAGCATGGATCGTAAATGGCTTGCCGCCAAAAGTAAAAGTCACGTCTGGGATGTTATCGCATGGGACTACATGGGTGTCAGTGAATACGAAAGTATTATGTGAAACCCAATCAGAACACACATGTGTAGTCACCATCTTCAAAAGCTTTACCGCCATGGGCTTGATGGAGTTTCAAAACTTGATCCGGGTCACCATAGATGTTGTTGGCACCAGTGTCGATAATCGAGACTACGTTTCTTAGGACCGGTTTGCCATTGACACGAATGTCATCCACTATCACCTCCCAGTATCCCTAAATAATAAGGTGAGTAAGCGACTGTGACTGCTACTCATGTTACATCTCAGCTCACCCCGGTTTGTACATCGACGAAGGTGATGTCACCTGAAAACAGCTCTTGATTCACTCCACCCATGTATAACTCGCCACCATCATAGGCAAGATTTAACGAGAATACTCCATAAGACAGTTTTCCCTCGCTGATAAGCGTTTCGAGCAAGGAGCTAGCAGGATACTCCGATAAAGACTGAAAAGCCAGTCCCAACAAACCATCCGAAGGGAAGCGAGACTTTGTCATGTCAGCTGAGTATTTTGTTGCAACGCCAATAGTCTGCTTGTCGGCCTACTCGATAGTCAAAAACCATCACATCTATGATTAACAAGAGAAAACACACAGTCATGCCTGCAATGGTTATGTTATCAGTGTACAGTTGACCTCCGACATTTGCACCATCTTCAAATAACATTTCGAATGGCTTATCCAAGTTCCGGGCGGTTTTAGATGACGCAGGGTTGAAGAGGTTATCATGGCTTTTGCAGTCCTCATCACCGTTTGACGATGGAATGAAGAGATCACTGGGTCGGATTGAACAAGGGAGTAGTAGGTGGTTCTCGATAGGAAATACTTGCCTAGAACCAGTGTCAAGCTGGACTGTGATGAAGATTAGCGTACATGTGTGCCATTAAACGCACGGTGAACTTACTAGTGAAGAGTTTGGGAGGAGTGCCGATCGAAATGGTCCCATACCAAACATCAAAATTGTGGTTGGTCAAGTCAAGCCCAGCCTTAGCCCGTTTCCAGTTTTGGGACCCGCTTCGTTTCAAAGCAGAAGGGTGAGTAGTTCCCATGTTCCTCTCATAGTTCTCAAAGCCACGAAGAAGCTTGCTGAAACGACGCATGAGGACATGGAGTAAAAGGATTCAGGACACGTACGCCGTGTATGATGCAGCACGGGACCTGAGTCCATCAATACTGACGCCTCTCTTGGAGTTAAGCGACGGAGTGTGTTCAATGGTGAGCGGTATGGCAATTCCATTGCCTTTCCCCTTGGGTCTGGGTATTGAAGCGGCAGAAACAGCTAATGCAGCAATAACTGCGACAACTATGAAGCGTATTGAAAAGTAAGTGAGCATACGGCCTGATGAGGAGCGACGCTGGTATATCCGCCTTAAATGTTGCCGAGTCCCACCCACACCAACGACGTAACGATTGGCACTGATAGGAAGTAATCGGATGATATCGATATATCTGAAACGGACGAGCTTCACCACTGGGTAACAGTCGGATCCAGAATTCTAGATTGCATGAGCAGCAAGGGTTGAGTAAGGCAAGATGACACTTGATCCAGACGTACCTATTGAGACTGCCAAAACGATCAAGAATCTCGATGGCGTGTTAAATTAGTCTCCTGTAGGCAGGCCTTTAAGTATCAAGATTGTACAATCGTTCCTACTGGCAGAAACCGTTATCAATGTCTGGGAAAGTTGCCCCATAACGAGGAGGTCCAAGATAAGCCTGAAAATGGTCACTCCCTTGACTCCCTTGACGAATTAGAGGAGAAGGCTGCCCGCTATGTATACGCTCACAATGCGTTTTTAGAATTGTTGCCAAGCAGGGCTACAAAGCCAGGTTACTCTGCGCGTGTCTAGATCGAGTTCTGAAACCCCTTTACCAGAGCGTCAGCCACCCATGTTGGTAGACAGGGCCGTTGAACACTACCTTCCCAAATCGCCTATGGGAATGACCCTGGAAAATGCAGGTTTCAACCGCATTTCACCCGCGAGTGGCTATGGTGGTCGATGGACAGTGAAGACGGTGTGTGTGTAAAGAGTTCCGAGGAGAATTTCAGGGGGGATCATGTAGATGGGTGACAGAGGCAATCGTTTCTTGAACTGGACGTCACTGACTTTACCACGGCACCCCCAGTAGATGTACATTTATATGTGTGCTCAGTTTATGCAGCGTTTGTTTAGCCATGGGCAATGTTCGCAGACGGCAGGAGCGACGGAGAAGACTCACCAGAGTCACAAGCCTCCTCAGCTAAATTCTAGTCTTTTTCAAGAAATGTCTTATTGGTACAATGCAAGAAAGTCAACCACACGTACACTTCATACCCCCTCTGCAATCAACCTCTCCGGCCTCTCCACCAATCCTCTCCACGTCTCCACAAACGCAGCCAACTCGGCCCCTTCCACAACCCGATGATCCGCACTCCAGCTCACATCCACCTTTAGCCTCCTCTCTCCCTTCCCTTCCGTCGCTTCCCAAACCTCCTTGCTCACGTCCCACACCCACCTCGCCCTCCCAATCGCCACGATCGCCACTCCACCACCAGGCACAAGAACCGGGCTGGCATGCTCCCCAAACCCGACCGCACCGACGTTGCTCACGCTGATCGTGCCCCCCTTTCGTGGCATCTCTTTCAGCGTCAGCCCAGATGGAACTTGCCGACCAAGATACGCCAGACGCGCCACCCGCGACGCGAGCCCGTGGATGGATAGTGTTTGTGCGCCACTAATCGTGGGGGTGTACAGCCCCGTCGGGGTGCTTAGCGCGAGTGCCAGGTCAGCCGAAGGGCGGACCGTCAACGTTGGCTTGCCGTTCCCAGTATTGCTCGCATCTGAGGTGGGGGTGATGGACGACCGTAAGAGCGGCCATTCCATCATCGCGCTAGCGAGTGTCTTGAGAAGGAACGGAAGGTACGTCAGCTTGGAGAACGTACCCCCCTCCTGCACGGACGGAGGGGCAGGCGCGGGGTAAAGCGCGGACGGGTCGACCATGTGTGACATAGGCAATTGTGCCGTTGTCGAGGATGGTGGGAGGTAGTGGGAAGGAATACTTGCGTTTAGTATTGGTAATAGTTCATGGAATCGCGTCAGATCGAGCGAGGTGCCGTATCTATTGGCCAGATGTGAGTATATACTAATCATTTCGTCTGTTCAAACGACACGTACCCGAATCTGGGTATCTCGAGGCTCTGAACAGCGTCACGAGGCGGAAACGACCAACCAGACAAAGGGAACATACCTGCGTCATCGCCTTCCACATGCCATACCGTGTCCTACCCAAGTCTACCACGACATCCTTGTCATCTGTCCGTACAACCTGTTCTACCTCGCTGCTACTAGAGACAGCGGCACGACCTCTGGCACTGACGAACGCTTCGATGTCCTTCTTCTCGACGCGCCCGTCCCGTCCGCTGCCGGGTGCGAGGGCTGCAAGATCGATGCCTTGTTGGCGAGCAAAATGACGCACGGATGGGGTAGCGAGAACGTGGTCCGACGGCGACGACCTTGAGGAAGTCGCATGATTCGCATCCGCGTTCGATGGATCGAGCGGGTGCTTCTTGCTGGCACTCGGGGCCACACCCGGTGGCTCGACAATATTCCCAGGCCACGGTGCCTGCCTGAGTTCCGCTGGTGCCGACGCGGCGGCCGGATCTTGGACTTCCGCTGGCAACGACGCCTCCGAGTTTGGCTGTGAGGTAGATTCACACTCGTCGTGCTCGACTTCGATGAGACAGAGTCCTGCGCCGACTTTGGCGATTTCGCCTTCCTGAACTAGCAACTCCTTGACGACACCGTCAAATGGGGACGTGATTTCGACGCTGGCCTTGTCACTCTGGACTTCACACAGCGCGTCGAAGCTCTGAACGGCGGACGAGGGCTTTATGGACCTGGAGCGTCTGTCTGTCAGTAGTATGTACTAGACTGAAAGAAGGTGCGACGGACGGACCACTTGATGACTTCGCATTCTGTGATTCCCTCTCCAATGTCTGCGAGCTTGAACGTGTGGAGAACTTTGCGGGCAGCGAGTAGCGCACTGGCGGTGTGGAACTTGTTGGAGTGCGTACGGAGGAAGGGCCCGCGGACGAGGCGTTGTTGGAGGCGGGGAAGGTTCATTGTCGTACTAATGGTAGTGGTGAATGATCATGTAATCAGGGGATGATCGTGACTGTAAAGATTTTCTTCAAGGACATTTCGCCGAGTCTCTGACATTTTTCGCATTCAAGTTCTCGCATCTTGTCCCAGTGGAAACGCTCGTATTTTGGGGTGGGCGGTGGTCGCCGTAATTCCCCCACAACCAACGTTGTAAAATTGATCAAGACACAGTTTCAAGTCACGACGAGGCATATTGATATGGCCACTGGAAGGAGCTCGAGGTGAACTGGTGTATAATATCATTTGGCGCTTGGGTTTTTAACATTGCCAGACAGACTGGGGTCTTGAAATCTTGCTTCTCCGCCCCACATGACCCTCAACTCGAGTTGGGTCCCCGATGAAAACTCCCAGACCTTCTTCTCCGAGAGATGCTGGCTTCAAGGTGCCATAATCACCGAAATCGCCCCTACGGCGTCGCAGCCTCGCACTATTTTCTAAAATCTCTTCGTTTGCGAGAAGCATCGAGTCAGGTTCAGGAGGTGTTTGCCTTTGCTCGTCGACATCACCGCTTCCATTATTCTC
Organism: Leccinum pallidistipes; assembly: GCA_038091755.1. Taxonomy (NCBI): domain Eukaryota; kingdom Fungi; phylum Basidiomycota; class Agaricomycetes; order Boletales; family Boletaceae; genus Leccinum; species Leccinum pallidistipes. The sequence goes on along the minus strand of JBBPPB010000221.1, from coordinate 178 downwards.
GCAACTCTCTACACGATCAGCGTCATCCCCATCTGCGATTTCGGAAGGGTGGTGTTGGTCTTGTCAAACTGGTTGTCGGACGCTTTAGTGGTCAGTGAGGGTCAATCAAACATCATAATGTGCACTCACCGTTGACGGGCTAGGTATGGCGCATCAAAGTCGTTTATCAAACGTGCAG
>JBBPPB010000220.1:0-17833 GCA_038091755.1 Leccinum pallidistipes | reverse complement strand
CCTGGGGCACCCTTGACGAGCTTGAACTCGAGCTCGGAGAGAAGCGGAAGATGGACGGTGACAAAGTAGAGACCCGCTGCGACGATGAGCAGCACGACCAGCGTCCGAGCGCGGCCGCCGGCCCTGGCCCGCCAGATATGTTCAAGTTTGCTCCGAGGTCGTCGTCGGTGCCCCACTGGCAACGTCACAGCGACAGGTCCACGGTCATGGTGCCTCCGGGACTCTGGATAAATGCCTTTTCCATGAACGGATAGCGTTGGAGTTGAGGCTGAGAGAGCGAACGACCAGCTGGCGTAACAGGCGGGACGGTAAATAAGTATCGCCGTAAATAGCGCCGTGTTGACAATCATGGCCTTCGGTGAGAAGTTAAGTAAGTAAGTATCGGGTGTAGTGAGACAGCAAATTGGGCAACGACACTTTTGGCAGCTATAATAATATCGGGCAATGAAAGCAACTCATTTTCGGGTGCAGTCGTCGTTCGACCATCATGATAGTAACATGGATATCACAAACCACAAGGTTTCTATACAGAATACATTTAAAGGGATCCACAAATTATGCGTGATGGGATTACAATCGATCTATGGGAAAGAACAGGGAAGCAGATCCAGATGCGTATGTGCTTGCGCGTTGAAACGGAGCAAGCAACATCTTCCTAGGGTCTTCAATGTAATCGCGGACTTTGACTGCAGGGGAGGTGGGGGATTAGCATGAGAATAGCAACAAGCATAATATACGCCAACTGACCAAGGAACGTGACGGCTTCGCGCCCGTCGAGAAGACGATGGTCATACGTCAGGGCGACGACCATTATCGGCCGAATGACGATCTGGCCGTTGACGACAACGGGTTTCTCCTTGATAGCATGCATTCCGAGCACGGCAGATTGCGGGAGGTTGATTATGGGAGTACCGTACAGGGAACCAAAGACGCCGCCGTTAGAGCTAGAGGCTGTCGTCAGTTGGCTACGGCACGTAGGAAGAAAGATACTGACATAGGGAATGTACCCCCAGCCATATCCTCGAGCGTAAGTTTATTATCTCTGGCCTAAGATGATGGTGAGTAGCAAGCTAGATCGGGTAGGATTTGAAATCTACGCACCTTCTTTCCAAGAGAGGTGATCTCTTTCTCAATCCCGAGGAAGCTCATTGCCTCTGCATTTCGGACGACGGGAGTGACCAGGCCTTTGGGGGTGGCGACAGCAACGCTAAGGTCCACGTAGTCGTGGTAAACGATCTCGTCTCCCACTATGGACGCGTTTGCACTGGGGATCTCCTGCAATGCAAGTACGCAGGCACGAGCAAAGGCGCTCATGAAACCAAGCTTGACATCATGCTCCTTGAGTATCTCGTCCTTGTACCTCTTGCGCAGGTCCATGAGTGAGGACATGTCGATCTCGTCTCGTTGAACGTAGTCAAGGATGCAGCGGCATTCTGTGACTCCTTGAGGCGTTCAGCGATGCGCAAACGCATGCGGTTCATTTTTACCTGAGCAGCTGTCAGTGGATGGGCGAACGTGAAAGGGTGAGACGACGGCGTACTCTGGTCTCGTTGCGAGTACCCGGCATTCTGGACGGCGCAGCAGCCTCGGGTTTCGACTCTTGTTTTGCCGGCTTGGATTCTTTAGGGGCCTCTGGCGTGCTCTTTGGTGAGAGAGCAGGGGGTGGGGTGGACTGCTCTTTCGGCATGGCGGCTTCGGCCACTTTGGGAGGTTCCGCCTGAGCGGATGATTCAGGCGCCTTCTCTTCCTTGGGCGCAGCCGCAGCTAAGCAAATGGGATCAGACGCGAGTCACTCGGTCCCAAAGAGCGATACACACCGGCTTCTCCGGCTTCTATTCTGAAGAGGTCTTGTCCGACGGTGACTGTGTCCTCTTCGTTGGCAAGGAGCTCGACGATCTTTCCGGAAACGGGAGCATTGACTGTGACATCAATCTTGAAAGGGGGTGCGTCAGTCCATATCACGGATGACGCCAGTGTCACTAAGGGCGTACCTTGTCCGTTTCGATGGTGGCCACCTCTTCGTTAGCCTCGACAGTATCGCCAATCTGTTTCGACCATGATCTCAGGGTGCCTTCCGAGATTGATTCTGCCATCTGAGGGACCTTGATGGTCTCAGCTGCGAGAGCGTCATTGTCGGGGTTGAAATCACGTCATAGAACTGACCTTGCAGAAGATGCGAAGCGTGGAACTGCGCGCGGAGCAGATGCGAGGTGGCGACATGCCTGAGTGGCCTGAGCAAGCCTGGAGGAGGCCAGGGAGTCATCACCAGCTTTTGCTTTCTCCAAGCGCTCAAATGCATCGTGGAGCACATCCGCCATCGCATCTACTCTGTCCACGCAAGTCTCGAACATGGCACTGAGAATGCAGGCCGCACCCTGGGGAGTCTTTGGCTGTAATATTTTCGATCAAACCAAACATCGTTTTTGCGAAAAGGGTATGGAGTGTGCTTGCGAGGTAAGGATTGTGGATGAGAGTAGAATAAAGTTTTGAGACTCGCGCGAGCTGATCGGCTGAAAGATCGGTGCGAAGATGGTGGACAAGATCAGCGATGACAGCATGCGCCGACGGGCTACATACAGAATGCGTCAGTGACATGAAGGACAAGCATCCAATAACCTACCGAAGGGTCTCTTGGCTGCCAATACCAATACCTAATAGAATTCTCTCGTTGAAAAGTTTGTCCATCTGGGGCAGGAGAGCCTTGCGATGGGGAGTCCCTACGAGATGTCGTAATACGACCATAAGATCCTAGGATGTGGGGTTGGAATTTGTCTGGACCGAAAGTAAAGGTGCACACCTTACGGGCTTGTATGCCATTGGCAGGAAGGTCCTGCAACAGTCGGAGTGCAGCCTGAGAAAGGATAAGGCGCTCGCTAAATGAATCGAACTGTTCGGCAAAACCACGGATCATGTAGGCCACTGGCAGTCGTTATCCAACTGTAGGCCACCATGATCGTCTCTTTTCTCCTTTTCGTTTCTCTTCCCTCGCTACCTTGCGCCGATCAGCTCTGAGTACTTGTTAGACAGTGGTCATGAAATGGATACAAGTTCGACGGACCTCGAAATCGACTCGCTAAAGGCAGCGGTCGTAATGTATCTAACGAACATACCTTTCAAAGACGAAGAATGATGGAATGGAAACTTGTGGTCCACATTGTGCGCGATCACCTATAATTATTTTGTCAGCATCACAGATGAAAACGTGATTCACGTCTGCGGGGAGCAAGGTCAGCTTGGATGGCAACGAGAAGCTGTGTACCATGACATGAACTAAAGTGAGCGTGTGAGGGGAAGATTGAGTCTTGCCAAAGATGTGATGACCTCGGTGCTAGGTTGCCTCCTCAGAATGATCGACCGGGACGCCAAATCTACGATCCATCGCTAGGCGCGGGTGTGGACCTCTTCCTACTCGTGGATATGGACCAACTGATCCGCTCGACGCTGCATAGCCTGTGCATCACGCGGGCAAGTCTGGTGGAGGGCGACGACCGCTTTGCAAAGATGCTCGCTGGAATGGGCAGTCCGTCCGGGACGCTGTCGGATCTACCCGCTGAAACGACGTGCACACGTTGACCAGGAGACGCATTGCAATCCAAATTCGAGGAAGAGAAACGTATGGAATGTATGAGCGGGTACCCAAATGCAAACGACTACATATCGTCTTCTCTGTGTCCGACGGCTCTGGCCTGGAAAAAAAATTCCCCAATTTTTTGAGTGACGTTCTGGAACGGCAAGTCGGAACGTACATACTCTTGTCTTTCGCTTTCGTAGGCACGCCCTTGCCTCTGGCTTTTTTCAAGTCCACGTCCCACAGCCTCTGCGCCTCCGCAAAGTTGACCAACTCCAACTCTGGCCACTCCTTGGCGAACTTGGAGATGGACAGGTCGAGGTCTTGAGGGTAGTAATTGACCATCGAAGGGCCGCGAAGTCGCGCGCGGAGGTATTTGGCGCCGGTGCGTGCGGACGTAGGGTTGTAAGCGGATTTGAAAATGTCGCAGCGTGCTTTTGCGAGCGCGGCCAGTCGCCCGGGTGTCACGGCTGTTGCTGCCATGGTACTTGTGTAATGTTAGTCTGGAGTCTGGACTCCGATCGTTCCGACGGACCTCCGACGATTCACTGGCAACTACGGGTGCGTATTGTTTACTCAGTTCCATTTTCGCAGTCAGCTTTCTCCTTACACACCAGACCACGCGCCTGAGAGTCACTGTGGACAGGTGCACCGCTGAATTAAAGCTGATTATCTATGTTGTACTTGATTTTTTGCTGTTCGGGCAACGTCTTGGCAAATAGAAGCGAATCCTGGGTCCCTCAGGGGATCGCGATCAGAGACGTCGAAATGAGCGTCGTCAAGTTTCCCGTACGTTGAGGCTCACTTATTTATTTAATCTCGTCAAGCGATGCTTCATTGTTTCCGCCTCGCAATAATGAATAGACCGATACTATACATTCAAAGCTTTTCCAAATGCGACTGACCCCATCGAAGGTCGAACGTACTGCACTGACTGCCAGCAGACGGACCTCTTGAGTATACCGACGAACACGAACGCCGTGGCATCTCATTTTCTCAAGTGTACATTACTGTAATATCGACGAACGACTTTTCTCATTGCAAAACAGGGGCAGATACTCGGTCCCGCTATATATATCTACATCGCATAATAATTGGACGATTGGAAGAAACTGAAGCATAGGGGCATAACGAGTATACAGGCAATTCAGACTACACAAGAATGAAAACGACACATTGGAGATAAAAACAAAATTCCTCGGGCCTGTTACGCCTCCCACCTTACGATGTTGTTCTCTTTGTCCTCTTCGTTCTCGAACACATTATAGCGACGACTGGCAAAATGCCACTTCACATTCGCTATGGCCGTTTCGACCAGAGTTTCAGTGTAGAAGGCGAGGTATGCATCGATTTCCGGGTTGAAGGACGGCAAATCGCGCGCACATGCGTGGAAACGCTCCAGGAGGGCTTCGACCAGCTTTCCTGAATGATCAAGTGCCCCCTGCAAATCCAGATGGCAGGTCTCTTTATTGTTGCGAATGACTGTCAAGATGTTGGTGAATGCCTTGTCGAACTTGTATTCCTTGCCATAAGAACAGACATCCTAAAAGAACATAAAGTTAAAATCATGAAAATTTGGTAGACCTGTTGCCCCTCACGTTTGTAATGATCATTATATCCATTGCAGCGTGTTCCATTTCTTGTAAAGCTGGATGAGCCAAGACGTCGTCGGGGAAACCTGAAATGATATCACGAACCGGAGGATGGCACAAATTCTGGATGAACTTCATTATCGACCGGGGATAGAACATCGATGCGAGATTGTGTTGAGCAGATGTACCGGCGTCGAGTCCTATGACGCGTAGGTTTCTAAACATGACGCCCAGCTTCCGAGTCTGGATGCTGTCTTCGACAGACCTGGGATGAGTGTCCCGTGAGGCTTTCGCGATGGCAACGGAAAACGAAGAGACCTACAGAACAAGCTCTTCCACTAGCGACTGTATGTCTAACTTGAACGTATCCTTTGGGTATGCGGTAGATCTGGCATGGGTTTGGGACTGCTTATCCCAATCCTGGATGTCGAAATTCGATGCACGTAATTGTGTCTCGGGGCTGGCCATGGCTCAATATTCGATGCGGGGGTGCCGAATGTCGATGCGAACGAGAGCACGCGAAGTAGGTCAATTATGGAGATTTAATCCCGAAAATTGACGGTGGGACCTCGTCAACGCCGTCCGGAGAATTCCTGTCTCAAGTCCCGATCGAGTCCAATCGTCGTCCCATCCATACCTATCTTCCATTTCAAGTTTCGTTACTCCGTGACAGTCCGGCACGCGATCTTTTCTTCTCGACTACTCAGTTATCAGTTACAGGACGTACTTGCATAGCAATCATGGGCCATTCGCCGGGTGTGCATAGGAAGACCGGTCAAGTATGTACGGCGACTCTCACTGACTTACGGCCCGGGCAAGTTGTGAACTGGAAGACCAACAGGGACAACTTGAACTTTGAAACTTACACATTGTAAGCGCCCTGAGTCACTGGATCGGGGGTACCGGTCATCCGACTTCGCCGTGGTAACCTAGTTGGCCTGTGTGTGACAAGATCATCGGATTCATTGATCGAACGAGAGAGGTTGAAAATAACTTTGGGAAAATAAGAGAAATGATTGGGCTGGTTTTGCAAGTTCGAAACTTCAATATATAATGCTTGCACCCGCTTATAACAAAGTTAGCAGCATATTAATATGCCCCGACTATCAACCATCGCTATGGCGGTATCTGCACGAAGTGCTACGGCCCATCTGTCAGAACCTCAGACTCAGAGAGCTGTAACGTCGATCAACCAATAAGAAAAGGTGAAATAGAAATAGCAAGATATATGTACTGTAGGGAATGGTGACCGGTCGACGTCTCGACTCCCGACCGTGTCGTGGCTCGCTAGACGAAAAAAAAAACCATCATCTTGGGCTGAGCGTTGACCGTTATTTGCAAGTTTTGTACTGTAGGTATGAAACAGCCTGAGGAGAGCAGCAAGTTGCCCTCGTGAAAGTGGAAAAACTGATACAAATTTAGTGTACACTGCCGGTGCATTCAACTTTCAATTTCCACCCACACGACTAAACGCCCCAAGCGGGGCGACCCAGAGCATAAAAGAAAGGGAGGAGAGGAGGGACGGGGGGAGGAGTGCAAGAGCGAAGTAAATCATAGCGGCATGTCAAATCAAAGAGCTTCCGCAAGGTAACAACAGTCAATTTGAGTCGTCGTCATTGTCCGAGTCCGTCGGAGGCTCAGGCTCCGAATCATAGACCTGGACTGTTTCGTCTCCGACCTCCTTGCTGTCAGCCTGCCCATCGCACCCCCCACACGCGGCCTGTAGCATACACTCGCATCTTTGCCAACGGGCAGCGGTCCAGGTCCGTTCCTGCTTCCGAACTAACGCAAACTGACGCACCAACCTCCCCACCTCCTTCCATCTCTTCTGATACCTGTCCTTCCCATCCCTCACACTCAACAACCCCGTGTACCTCGAAACTATTTGTTCAATGTTGGGCGCAACTGCAGACAGAGACGCCGCGACGAGGGCTGGCCCCGTGATTTTCGAATCGGCCAGCCACAGCGACTCCAAACAGGTGTTCCGCACCCCGCCACCAGGCAGCCGCTCCGTCGTCTCCACGTCGACTGGCAACACGTCGCGTCGACGACGACGCCCAAAAGCGCGAGGTTCGCACAGTTGCGCAGAAGCGGCACCAACCCCGGGAGCGTAACCTTGGATGGGATCGGATGGAGAGGTCCAACGTTTCCAGCAGTGGCCAGGCCATGGCAATTTCATTGATAGCGGCGTTATCGAGGTCGAACGTGCATAGAATTTCCAATTTCAAGGAGGTGAGGCGTTTAAACGAAACAGGGGGCGAAGAGCGGCAATATCGATAATGTGTTTGTCGCCATAGTCCCTCCAGACCTGCATCTCGGAGATATCGACTCGATCACTGATAAATTGTGGTATGCCCATTCCGTGAAAATAGCGTTATAATCAGAAGCACAAGTTTCGTCGTCGATGTTGAGATTGGTTATATCAACAGACGTGGGCTGAATAAATTTCAGGAAACGGAGAGGGTGTGACATACTAAGCGACAACAAAACTTCTTGAAGAACGGGGAATCTGACGGGGCGGGACACGGATTCGATGTGATCAAGGGAGATTAAACGCAGGTCCATACGGAGGATCCTCAGGTTTCTACGCCACGGCAGTCAACGTAACAGCTCACCAGAAGCATGCAGCTCACCATAAAATACCTCTGATGGATCCCTCCTCGCAACCCGATATGCATTCTTGATCGTCTTTGCATGCATATCCCCCTCAGGCATCGTCAAACCATTACCCATTCCGCTAGCGTTGATCGCGATATCCTTGTCGACTGAATAGATCAAGTCACCTTCCGCCAGCGCGTGTTGAGCGGGGGTGGGTGAGCATGAGGTGCGTCGCTCCGTTGTGTCGCGGTACTTGTTGGCAAACCGCTTGTTGTTATTGCTCCCGTTGACGTGGGGGTAGATGGGTCATCGCTGCATAAGGTGCAATACACGCTGAGGGAGCTGACTTATCGCAGAACCCAGGCCTGAGGAGCGGTCGCTCGCAGACGTGCGACCAACTGGGACGCGTGTAGTGCGTGGGAAAGTGATGCGGAAAATGGCGCGGGCCCTGAGCCTGGGGCGGGACGATGATTGACAGACTCGGATTAACACCAATCTCTGTTACGATTGCCTGTTGCTCATTAAGTCAATTTCGAGACTTTTTGGAGACCAGAACGGCATGTCGAGGCAGACCTTTTGTTCTGAATAAAAATATGAGCCTGTCGACCGTGACGACGTCGGACGACGGGTTCTTGACCAGTTCTTAGAGCTGTGTCCCCAGGAAGGCTTAGATGAGACGAACGCCGTTGGAGGATAATGCGATGTTTGTCAGCCTTTATGACGGAGAGCAGCTGGACGGGTGTGGCCCAAGTCAATTTCATCGATCTCTGTCGGGCCAAGAGTACTAGCCTAGCTTCGCCGAACAATACCAGCAGCTGCTAGCATTGTCACGCTTTTCAACGCTGAGGTTGGTTGGTATGAAGTCGTTCTTGTTAGGAAGATGGAATTCCCGAATGTTGTTATGACCATGTGCCTATTGTGAGACTATAATCGTTACCAAAATGATGGCTTGCATACCGGATCCAAGAATCGTTGTCCCATCGCTCGACCATATGGCATGTTCGATACCTATTTTTGCCTTCCCAAAGAAAGCTCCTGAATCACACTGCTAAGCGTTCTTCTTTCTTTTCCATCAACGCTACGCGACTTGTCACCTTAGTCTATCAGCCGCAAACCTGCCCCGGCTTCCCTGAGCAGAAACTTGAAAGTGCCTTTTCGGTAGGGTTACTTTTCGGCGATAGAGGCTGCATATGCTGATATTACTGCACGCTTTTCTGCAAGGTCGAAATGTGTCCTCGCTACGGCAGCCATTTCGGCTCGAAGTTGTGTTGAAGTGGCATACCAGCAGCTTGTGTAACACTGGTGGGACGCTGGCAAGAGAGGATCGTCCATCAGAGTGCTTGCAGCTACCAGTAGTGTATGGATCTATTAGTATACATAATGCATGTGGGTACAATGGCGCTTCGTCTTCATCATTTCAAGCCCGAATTTGACCCTGGCTTCTCCTCATTTGAGGGCTCGGAGTAAAGCTACCGGATACACATGAGCGCTTGAACAGCCATCGTAGCATTTACTATCTTTTGAGGAGAATAGGCTTACCGGTTCATGTTTGTCAGTTTCTGAGGAGCTTTCGTTTCCCAGCCGCGATGCAACAACCCGCTGATATTCCCGAAGGATGCGCTGGTAAGCCGCTTTACCGATAACATTCACGATATCGATTTCGTATTCCTTAAATTCCTGTTGTGCCTTGTCCCAGGAGGCCTGGTCCTTAGCAGTGTACGTCTTGGTGAGGGCTCTAGACCAGCTTTGCGCAGTGTTCTTATAAGAGAGGGGTCGCAACGACGGCATCTTTCAGTTTTGATCTTGTTAGAGGAGGCCTTCTGCCTTCGGGTGTGAAAATGTGACACACCGATTCATAGAATTCCTCGCGGGCGCGTACCTCAGCTAATGCGTTAGCGTATGCGCTAGCATATGCACAATTCCATGATAAATTCTGAGGCGCCCGGTGATGCTTGCAAACGGATTTTCCGAGACGGCTGTTAGCGTAGTACGTTGCGTCATGAGTGATTCCAGGAGTTGGAGGAGGGTGGTAGTTTGAAGGAGGTTTGCGTTCGGGTGCGTCGACTCGGAGTGGTGCGTACTCGGAACTCATTGTGACTGTGCTGGTCTAGCTGTCGGCCATGCGTCGGATGCTCCTGGATAAAAGCTGCCGGGTAGTAGAAGACATGCTACAGGCCGCACAGCTTCAAGCCTTGTGCCTGGCGTCTCCATGCAGGGCGGGGGCGCCGATACGACGGTTACTAACGGCGCCTGATCTTCGCTCTGCCAAAGGTATGCCCGAGGGTGTGGCGCATGCAACGACAGCGCACCTTCAACGAAACGCCGCCGTCACAACGGCACGACGTTGACGCCGCCGAACGTCCCCCTGGCAGGGAGGCCATCAGAAATGAGTTGGTTGCACACCATGCCTTGCTTTCCGCATACGAAGAGTCTATAAAATACAGCAGCAACTTGGTGCCCCATCCAACTGGCGCCAGATTGAGGGAGAGAACCAAACCTGCATACCCTGCCAAACATTGGTGAAGGCGATTATCTCAGAGCTGCTGCCGAGGTTGACCAGGGCGTCGCTCTTGACAGTGAGCACGCTGACTACGTGTCGGAGAACTACCCAGGCGTGGGAAGTTAAGAACCGGTCTTGGCAGCTTGCCTCTGCTCGGCCCATTTGGTGAGGTCGACTGCAACAAATAGGCGGGATGCTCGACGAGTTGCTTGACCGGTTTGACCAATCCCGACTCGGAGAGCAACGATAAGCAGAGAGGGGCGACGAACCCTGTCTTTAGAGAGGGGCTGCAAGTGAAACTCCGTCTTGGTGGGAATCGGGCGGGTGCCATACCTGTGGAGATGAAGTGCAGGCGACGAGATCAGCATCTGTTATCGCCGCTCCGCTGCGGGTAGCGAGGGCCAGCGCTGCCTGGTTCGTTATGTTGTCTAGAAATATTGAAAATGAGCTCGACAAGGTGTCGCGCACTCGCTTTGCAAGGCCGTCGCGGAGAGCTGACGGATATGTGCTGTTGAGAAGCTTGTCATTGCCCTGTACCGCAGTTACTTTCGCGCTCTGCAAGCGTGTAGCGATTTATCACCAGAAGGAAGGCGGGGGACGCACCGGCAATCGTCTTTGAGTTCGCCAGCAAGCTGTGGAAAAGAAGTCAGCAATTGTCCACGGTGGACTTGGGCGGCGAAGCAGGGGAGGCTTACTGATGGGCGAACTACGCCACCGTCAACGATACGACACGGCTGGCACATGGCGTGCCAACCGTACACGTAAGAAAGCACCTCGCTTTCCTGCAGTGGAATGTCGATGGGATTATTGGCCAGCCGCTCCCTCCGCCAACTGCGTCTTCAGGCTCGATGGACGTGACAACACCGACTTTGGTCTCCCTGAACAGCCAGGTCGAGTGGCACGAACGACCTCCCCTAGCTTGGATGCCACGTTCATGACGTGGCGCAGCATTGCAGGCATACTGGCACGGGTGGAAGGACGACGTGTGGTATCTGGACGACTCGAGCTCCTTGGAGAATCCTAATGAATCGGCTATTCCTGCTGGGCCAGCGCGGACTCGTAAAACAGAGGGAGGAAAAATGAGCCATTCGCTCAGACAATCTCATAGATGGAGTTGTCAAGAGCTGCTGTTGATCGGCGTAAGACCAATCCTGCGTATATGCCACCGAACAGTTCTGGCTTGAACTGCAGCTCAAATCAATGATCAGCCCCGCTCGCAGTGAATTCAACGAAAAGGGCTAACCGTTGACAATGGCAGCTTACGTAGCGCGAATCTTCGTGAAGTAACGATAAATTGAAGCGATGTAAACAATACCCTGCCAGCCCGTTACCCCATTCAGTCCCCGACTCCCACGATGGTGGGGAGGGTTTTGTCAGCAAAACGGCGTACTTGGTGTCCGGAGTCCCCCGGTCCATCCGGGTTTAACGAAAAAAAAAAAACTCAATATAGATTATCGCCGCGACGCATGGTCGCAACGAGGTCAGGAATCCGAATCAGTCTCTCCGCTTCTTACCGTGATTAACTTATCTCAGCTGATATCCAAAACGCCGCTACGTTAAGCCAGAAACCCGTTCATCAGCCGATCCCGTTTTCATGCCTGTTAAGCGTCTTGCCGCAGTCAGTCATTTCTAGATCACTCCCTGCGCCTTCTCTAGATCGGTACAGCTGAGTTGAGCTAGACCGTGCACAGCAGTTTTTCCAGCCCTTAATTATAAGGGGGGCTCTCAGGTTCGCCCTGTTTGGTTATCGTACGACTACACGACCGCCAGTGAGCAAGTTTATTAAATCATGACACATAGCGTCGAAACCCGATATTCCGTTTTAGTGATCGGATAATTCCGATGTGGCCTGTGAACACACCAATTTGGAAGGCGTCTAAGAATCTCGACTGCGTACCAGTACGTTCTCAAGAACTTTCTTCACATACACAGCGCCCCAAAAAACAACATGATAGGCTTAGCCTGCTTAGTTTAGTAGGCACGTTCACACCGCCTCTTTCATTCAATGGCCTCGATCAATGTGTACTTGTAGCGAACTTTAAAAAACACCCACGCCCGCTTCTACTGCCAAAGGACGAACCTGGGTTGGGGAATGTGAGGTAGCGCCTCAACCTCTCGAATAGGAGTTGTGGTCTCGTTCGCGGTAATGCATAAACGAATCCCGAGGCGCAAAAGCTAGGGGGAGGAACGCTCGTAGAGGTATTGTTGCAAGACATGGGTATATTGTTCGAGATCACGAGAGCAGATAAGATCAGGAAATTTTTGAAGGAGTTAGTAAGCTACGGTTACCTGAGTCTGTATGGTATCTGACCCTCCCCATCTCCCAAGTGGACTGGCAAGACCTCTGTCTGGAACTGTTGCAGGGCCTGTGCCGACAGCGTTGCCCTCCCGTCCGTGTCTTCCTCTTTAGTGGCACGCCGTACGCTTTGAATCTTGCTTGGTTTAGAGCTTAGCGTTCAGGTTAGTGCTTGCTAAGCCTATGCGCATAGCGAGCAGCTTATCAGGCGTTACAGCTGGGGCTAGCTCCGCCTCGCATGCGGCAGAATCCTCTCTTCTTCAAATTCCGGGCCCATAGTGATCGGCATGGCAGCCCATGCAGTTCAAATTGGCTGAATTCAACCATTCTCCCATTGGCCGACCCTTTTCGGATAACACCACTCTGGCACAGCCCACATGCTTGGCATCCATAAGCGAACCCACTCGCTCGTCTTCAGCCCCTTTGAGGCTTGGGACATGGTCGATTCGGGACCATCAAGCCTGCCACGGAATCCCAAACAGGAAGCAACCCTTTGAATCCGCATTTGGTCTCTACGGCGGCCGGTTCACAGTGGAACGGATCATGGGATGCGAGCTAGAGAACGCGGAGTTTGCCTACTTGTCTGCCTGCCATACGACGGTCGGAGATGAGGGAAGTCCAGACGAGGTAATCCACTTGGCGTCGGTGGTGCAATTTGCAGGGTTCTGGTCTGTGATTGGGACGATGTGGGGGGTTGACGACGCACTGGCAGATACGAACAAGATCACGACCAAATTTTACGGGAATATGTTGGATGGATGTGGTTGGCTGTATCACACACGAGCGGCGTTGGTATCTACAAAGATAGCGCTCTTTGGATCAAGAAAGACCATACTAGACGGAGGATCAGATATTCGGAAGAGGTTGTGCCGTATCACTGGCACGTCCCTCGATCACGCCCAATTCACATTCTCCTTGTCGATGTTACGCACCTTCAAGTTAAGCTGCGTCTTCGGCCTACCTAACGACCTCAAGCGAGTACGTGCCGTCAGTAAGAGCTCCACCCACCGGTACAACCCCATGACCCTCCCTGCCTAGTACAGGAAGATGAAGCTGATAAATTGCTGTCCAGCTAACCATCCGTGCACAAACCTTCACTTTCAGCCCCAACCACACAGGTATGCCTCCCAAGCGATTTCACTGCAAGCGTGTTCTCAAATCTGCGGGCAGACTATTCGGCGATACTGTGGCAGATTATGCCGCAGATAGACTGAGGGCCATCATGTCGTGAGTACTGCCCCCGCCTTTCCATTTGCGAAGATTAAAGTGGGCATACGTATCAATTCAGGCCATGGTCCAAGGCATCGTAATCGTTACGAGTCCCCGCCTGTAGCTCTCTCCGCTAATCCGAGCTACGAACATGTCTATGGAACGTATCGTACAGTCACGGTTTAACAAGAACGGCGCTTCGCACGGTGCTCATGTCGCCCCACTGCGCCCATACGTAGCCAGCATTATCCAGATCGTTGCTTAAGAGGAAGCGCTATTAGCGCTTCAGCTGTGGCAGCGGTAAGTCTTAGGCCCTTTTGACCGTCACAAATCGGACATCAGCTCTAAACACGGCGCTATGTGACGTTATCGTGTTTTCATCCGCAACCCACTTTATTATGATGTAAATCTGTCCACGTACGTTGAATAGTATTGTCAAGCGGTAGGATCTCGTATCTCAATAAGCGAACTTGATTCCTGAGTGATGCCAGTGAGCACGAATAGTGCCAGCGACAACGATGGCATCTAGTGACAAACGGGAATCTTTACGAATCGAGATCTTGTATATCCGTGACTCGGACAGCGACATAGCCTAGAAGGCCATTATTATACATACAACAAATAGAAAAACATTTGAATCCGATACCAAGTACAACTGGTACATAGACTGACATAGGCGAGTTACATGGCACATAAGCGTTGATAGGGAAGGAAGCAAAAGAGTGTATAATATGAGCACCAATTCAGTCTAAGGAAGAGCTAGAAGTCGACGGGGAGGACTAACGTACACGCATGAGCTGCCATAAGACGTAATATCTTCTGATGAGAATAGGCTCACCACTTCAAGCTCGGCTCCAACTTGGAAGGCGTTGTTTCCCAGCCGCTTTGCAATAACGCGCTGATACTCCCGAAGGGTGCGTTGGTAAGCAACCCTACCGATAACGTTCACGATGTCGATTTCGTATTCCTTAAACTCCCGTTGTGCTTTGTCTGAAGAGTCACGGTCCTTGGCAGTGTACATCATGACGAGTGCTTTAGACCAGCTCTTCACGGCGTCCTTGTAAGAGAGGGGTCGCAACGACGGCGTCTTTTGATGATAATTTGTCAGAGGAAATTTTCTGCTGGGAAAAAATTGTCGCACCGATTCGTAGAACGCCTCACGGGCGGCAACATCAGCAAGGATGCTAGAATATGCGCTATGGTCGTGGCGATATCCACCACTGAGTGCGCCGCAATCCTGAATGAAAGGTCGCACTGGCAGCAGACCCCCCCACCCGGCGCCGGGCCGAAGATGCATGGGCTGCGGGGCGGACATGCTAGTAGCCAGACTCGGATGCAGAGGAAGCAGGCCCATTATTTACAGGAGTCCCGGAGTGTCCAGTAACTGGGAACTTTGGAGTCATTTAAGTAATAAAACAGAAGTTCAGCGGATACAAACACGGCGGGTAGGCAGACTGACATAATACTCACACAGCACGCCAACCCAGAATAACGTGTCTGCAAGTTGTATGCCAATACGGTAAGTCGTTTATTAAGCCAGAGCTGTCAAGACAGATTCTTCCCGATATACTCTAGATCTGATTGATGCTTGCACGAATCTGGCCTATTATAGTGAGTTTGTTTTTTCTAACACCAACCACACTAGATTCTTCCCGATATGGCACAGGTCCCGAGCCAACTTATGTGAGCCCCAACGAGGAGTCGTGCTCAATGGACCGAGAAGCAACGGTACGTCACTTTGCCGGCTACATATACCCATTGAGTCAAGCGGCGAGGCACCTGATCATATCAAGTGTTCGCCGTGATTTGGATATGAAGGTTCGTTAGCTCCATTACCCCAGTATATTTTATTGACATGCACAGATCGTTCCCGATATACTACCAGCGTACTATCCTTTAGGCATAGATTGCAAGATAGAGCAATGCATTATGACGTTTTTTTCCCTCGACGAGGCCACGTTTTGTTGTCTTGGGCCGCAATTTTCAGGCGTTGGTACAGGCCGTCTTACTGCATATCAGAGCTTATTTATTTACAGCGACTCGGAGCACCCCTTCGTTCACCGGCGACATGGATCCAACCGACTTCTGGTCTCAGTTCGGCTTCCCCGCTGGCCTCACTGGCCGTGATGGCGACACACCTGCTGACTCGGATGCACTCGAGGATACGCTTCATCGTGACCATGCTAACGCGACAGTGATGCAGACGGTACTGTGGAGGGAGCTAAGCGGTCCGGACGCAGCCTTACAGCCCGACTACCTAGTCCTACCTACCCCCCCGCCGGTGTTTGGGTCAGCGGGCGCTGGTCAAAACAACCCCTCTGAGATGGCCTACTACAACTGGCTATGGGACTCCGACAGGCCAGTGACCGCTGCACCACATCTCAGTTCGCTATTCCCTCCCGCTTTTCCACCGCTTTCCACTTCTGGTCCTGCTTCTGGCCCATCTTTTGGTCGGCCTTTTGATCATTCTTCTGGTCCGTCGCAGTCTGGTCCGTCTTCGGGGGCACATTCTGGTCTGTCTCAGCCTGGTCCGTCTTCAGGTGCAGGTTCTGGCCCGTCTCAGTCTGGTCCGTCTTCGGGTGCAGGTTCTGGTCCATCTCAGTCTGGTCCGTCTTCGGGTGCAGGTTCTGGTCCTGCCAGACCTGTGTCTCCAGATCCCCACACCGTTCCCTTACCGGTTCCTGAGGACGACCATTCGCTCGCCTTAAGCTTTGCTTCAAACCATTCAGGTGGGCTCTTTACTAATCCTAGCCTTTCATACTTTTGCTGATTGTCGACTACTTCCAGACGAATTTGCGGCTCGACTTCTAAGGTTCAATGCCTACAATTGGAATCGTTTATACCGGGAGTTAATGCTGGAAGTGTGGTCTTTCCTGGGAACCAAGCGTCTCACAAACTTGACCACCGCTCAATGGGTGGTCAGAATACACAGCCTATACGAGACGATACTTATGGAGGATCCCACTCTCGACTTCGAAGACGGTATGTGGACACTAACACCTATACAATTTTGTTTACTTACTCGGAGGTGCGAATACAGTGGATATCGCAGTTGGAACGACCGCCATTCGCACTCACATCACCGAGGGAGAGTTCATCAACAAAATGGCCCAATCTTTATTCGCCGAAGTCCCTATTCTATTCAGGCAACATTGTCACGAAGTGGCGCAGCGAATCGCCTCCGAAGTGATCGGACCCATCAATGAAGTTAACGTGGCATTTGCCTCTGCCCTGATTGAGTGGAGAACCAAAACCGGGTTTGCAATGTTCCATGAGAGCAGCACCGGCGCGGTAGGTGTCTCACTTTCAGGCTTATCATACCTTGCTTACATTGGCCCACAGCTTGACTTCGAAGGGCTTGACTTCCGGCGAATCCTGCACCTCGCATTCCGGGTCGACCCCTCCTCTCCGACGTTTATGGGGATCTTTCAGAAGGTGACCCGATCGGACGGTTCGGAGCGATTCGAACGAATCAAGATGTGTACCATATTTTCGATCAGCTGGCTGTCGTCCAACGTAGGTTTTACAATTGACTTTTTGTTTTGACTTACTCACACGCGAGCAAGTTTACCGTTCGCGCTCGTCAAATTTACTGCGGAATATCTAGCGAATGGAGGGCTCGCGTGTTCACCTCCCGGTGGGCCGACATTAAGCAGACCCACTCCGTAACGTCCGACCTCCTTTCCACCATCCTTCAGTGCTCACTCCCGATTTGCTCCTTCGGATGCTGTCGGGACATCAGGCAATCTCTGAGCAGGTTACAACATCTACCGGCGTGACGTTAGTTCCCAGGCTCGGCATCGGCGATCTCAGGCAAGTATGTGTTCGGAAGGTTCCTGTAAGATATACATATTCTGAAGTCTTTGGGGTCCGGATCCTGTGGGAAAACGATGTATATTATCTATTTCTTGTAAAATGTTGCCAATGATTCACGCCTGTCACTGCTAGTGCCGCACAGTCACAATGAGTTCCGAGTACGCACCACTCCGAGTCGACGCACCCGAACGCAAACCTCCTTCAAACTACCACCCTCCTCCAACTCCTGGAATCACTCATGACGCAACGTACTA